>JAIUZE010035201.1:10096-112332 GCA_022085475.1 Heliosperma pusillum | reverse complement strand
TAAGCTACTCATGCAAGCTATCATGTGAATCAGTTAACAACCGGTAATCCAAACTCTATCAACCTTAGCCGGCTTGCATCTCACCTTCTAAGATTCATAAAATCATCAAACATGAAAGACCAATACGTCTAGAAAGGCTAGAGTCTACTTAGCACAGTCAATAGAAGACTTCTGTACCTCGAGTCTATACCACGAGGTAGGATATACTTAAATATTAAGGCTCAGCGGTCACCCCGGATGACATGGCCAAAATACCAAGCACACATCTGGGCTCAGCGGTTACCTTTAAAACATGGCCCAGATCCAAAGAACATATCTTAGCTCAGAGGTTACCCTAATAACATGGCCAAGATACAACTCTACCCTAATCCTAGACTGCGCAGACCCAGAGAAATGCGGAAAAACATCGCATCCAAGACTCATCACATGAGTACCCCTAAGGAGATCCACCAAAGGGGTGGCTAGTACTTAAGCTGGCTCCATTCCCCAAAGTGGAAGCAATGGCAGCCATGCCCTGACTTGGATATAAACCCACCAAGCCGAGACACAAAAGCTATCAAGCAGTGAACTCCATATGCTCGTTAAAGATAGTACGGCCTATCAATGTCATGGTCCAAGCTACTCATTTAGAATTAGAATGGTCAAGACGCCATATACTCATAATTCTCTATGGGTACTTAGTCAACACGACACATATCATACAATCAAACAGGCACGGGAAAAACTTCCTATCATGTGACTAATTGCATATAAATCATATTCAAATATCATATCGCCTCATATCTATTAAGGCTCATTCATTCATTCATTAAATAAAACCTTACCTGAAGACAAATCCCCGACCCGAGTCCTGCGACGGGTCATCAGTCAAAACGGGGCTGACTAGATCGTAGTTTGACCAAACCCGTTTGGTCAAACCGGCTAGAAACAGAGTCTTAGCCATCGAGGCTTGAACATAAGAATATCACAATCATTTCATGCTATTTCATTCAATTTCTAACATGTGAATTATTAATTCATACGAAAACCCGCTTGACTTACATGATATCCAATTAAACTAAAATCTCGTATTATCATTTCTAACATGTGAGAAGTAATAATATAATGAAAAGCTTTTAATTAAATAATTTACTTATTAAAATTTCCCACTTGCTAAATATTACAAAACGCGATAAAATAACAATACTCAAAAACCGTCACAAGTCCAAGGGACCCACGGTTCATTTTGGACCGGTTTTGGTCATCATTTCTAAAAACCGTATCTTAATATTTCCCGCATGCTTAACATATTTAAAACCCGTCAAAACAACAACAAAACAATCAAGTATCGACAAAACCCAAAGAACCAAAACACGGACCAACCAGACCGGGCTGGACCGGGTCTGAACCGGCATGAACCGGCCTGGTTTGGCCCGGTTTTCCAGCCACCAAAACAGCCCCCTACGGCCACCACCAACATCAACTCTAAATTATTTCTAACATGTTTTAATTAACAACATCCATATTAAACAACCAATTCATCCATCATGCAAACAAAAATCATGATTATGAACAAATCATCAAATATGTCAAGAACACTTAACATGCCAAAATTCATCCAACATAATAATATAACAACTTATCATGTTACTAGTTAAAAATCATAAATAACTATAACATGAACATAAACAAAAGAAAACAAAGGTATGTAACATTAATTCGTCGAGTAACTCGGAATCGTTACCTTAGCTAGCAAAATCAAGTAGCACCAAAAATAAGAAGTAAAGAAAACCCGTCTACTAGTCTTCTCCTAAAATATACGAGTCACCAAACTCGTCTTCAAAATCTTCTCCTATAAGAAATGACAAGAATAATATTGTTAGAATTAAAACTTGATTTTCCATAATTAAAGTGTTGAAAACGATTTTGTCGGAATTGAAAATAAACCGTACTTGAATATGGAGAGCGAAGAGGAGATTCTAGAAATATAAGTTAGGACGGATTTGAATAAGAAATGAAGGTTTTATGACGATTTTGCTCAAGAACGATGAAGAACGATGAAGAACACCAAGAACGATTAAAGAAAGTATTAAAAAGGTATTAAGTTGATTTAGTGTAAAATGAAAAGATAATTAGTGAGTAAGGAGTGGAGTGTGAGCCGTGTAA
This sequence comes from Heliosperma pusillum, assembly GCA_022085475.1. Classification (NCBI taxonomy): domain Eukaryota; kingdom Viridiplantae; phylum Streptophyta; class Magnoliopsida; order Caryophyllales; family Caryophyllaceae; genus Heliosperma; species Heliosperma pusillum. Next base: position 110,187 of record JAIUZE010035201.1, on the reverse strand, counting down.
TATAGAGGAAATATGGAGTCGGGTTTTGAAATTGTTGTTACGGGATTGACTCAGGTTTAATAATTATATTACGTAATTGATTAAATATAATTATATATTAAGTTAATTAAACCAAATATCTAGATATTATGTTATTGTAATGAAAAGAAAGAAAATATCTAGTCTTATTAGAGGGTAGGAGAGCCGTGTGAAATGAGAAGAAACCGGGTCTGATTTTACTCGATTTGCGTAATTTAAACTGACGGATCGATAAAGTTATAAATATCTTAGATATTATTATTAGTTTAATCATATTAATTAAAATATCCAAAGTGAGTGGAAAAAGATGACATGGGGCGTGTGACTCATGCCAAAGTCAGGTTTCGGGTTTGTTTCGGGATTTAAGATGACTCGGGAATAGTTAAATGACGTTCGGGTTAAACCGTAAAACCTTCTCTTAAATTCCGAATAAATTCAAAATAATTATATTAAATTATCATAAATTCAAATAAATCTTAATAAAAATAAATTAAATTTATTATTTTTTTTGAATAAAATTTTGGTCTTTCAAATTACAAGGCGAGTCGGAAAAAGTCAACGAAAGTCAAAGTGGACTTAAAAATCAAGAAAAGTCAAAGATGACTTAAAAGTCAAGAAAAGTAACTGACGACTTAAAAAGTCCAGAAAAGTCAATGACGACTTAAAAAGTCAAGAAAAGTCAAAGACGACTTAAAAGTCAAGAAAAGTCAAAGATGACTTAAAACGGGATTCTCATGGAATCTCGCAGAAATTCCAAATACGAACTCGGAAATTCCAAATTCAACTCGAAACAATAATTTCTAAATTAAAACTTAAATCTGCTGAAAAGTATCCGTAAAATATTTTCCCTAGAAAAATAGGGTACTTTTCGGGTTGTTACACCGAAGTTTCCATTGATCCTAAAAATTCCTAATAAGTGCAAGCTTAAGCGTTCAGCTATGGACTTAAGCAGCTTCTCCGTATTTGAATCATCGTTTCGACCAGGTGATAAAAGAGAATGGATTTACTCGATCGGTCGAGGAACCATGCTTATATATCAAGTCGAGTGGGAGCAAGATTGTCTTCCTAATATTGTATGTCGATGACATAATCTTGATTGGGAATGACATACCTCTCTTAATTTCGGTAAAAGTTTGGTTAAAGAACCATTTCCAGATGAAAGATCTGGGCGAGGCACAAAGAATTTTGGGGATTCCTATCTACAGAGATAGATCACGACGGATGTTATCCCTCAGTCAGGAGTCTTATATAGATAAGATTCTTGAGAGGTTCAGCATGACCAACTCCAAGAAGGGGAACCTTCCAATGATTTCTGGGATGCACTTGAGTAAAGCTCACGCACCAAAGACATCGTAAGAGGTCGAGCGCATGAGTCGGGTTCCTTATGCATCAGCTATAGGATCGATCATGTATGCCATGATATGCACACGTCCAGACATGGCATATGCATTGAGTATGACGAGTCGATACCAAGGCAATCCAGGTGAAACACACTGGATGGTTGTTAAGAATATCCTTAAGAACCTACGGAGGACTAAGGATTGGGTATTGACTTATGGAGGTGACACTGAGCTATGCGCAATCGGATACGCAGATGCTAGCTTCCAAACGGATCAAGATGACTTGAAATCTCAGTCTGGATTCGTTGTTACTCTTAATGGCGCTGAGGTCAGCTGGAAAAGCTCCAAACAAAGTGTTATAGCAGATTCTATGACTGAGTCCGAGTACTATGCTGCTTTAGAGGCTGCGAAGGAAGCTATATGGATGCGTCAATTCTTATAGGGACTAACTGTAGTTCCTAGTTCGGATGACCCGATCACCATCTATTGTGATAATAGTGGTGCCATCTTCCAGGCTAAGGAGCCTAAGTCCAGCAACAAGTCTAGGCATGTACAACGGAAGGCTCACATGATCCGAGATTACGTGGAGCAAAGGGAGATAGTGATAGACAAGATTGCTACGGATGATAACGTCGCAGATCCTCTCACTAAACCATTGAGATATGATAAGCATGAAAGGCACGTTATTTCCATGGGAATCAAATGTGTTCCTAAGTTGTATTAGTTGTTTTATATGAATTAGACACCTGTATCTTTTTCATAAAACTATCTATGAAATCATCGTTTTGTTTTATGTTTTGTTTTTCATGTGGGTTGTACTGACAACATTGAACACCACAAAGTAAACTGAATTACATTATATTTGTTTTGGTCCGTAATCGCCTACATGAGCTGATAACTCTGGCAATTATTCTGTGAAGTCGATTGATGATGGGTTCTACGAGCCATAAGTCAAACAGTTGACTGATCGATCACATATGCGAGTTATATTGATACCTCGCAGGACAATTTTGTGACAACATTATGTAGTCCTAAATGTTTCAGAACATTAGGTGCCAGGTCGTGGATAGGACGTCCATAGTGTTCCTAGAGTCGATTCTTTTGACTATCGACTGTCTCTTGAGATTAAGGCAGTTTTTGGGTGACTTTGGTTTCTTTCTCATGGTCGACCGTAACAGGAGGCTAAGTAGATTTTCACTGGGTCATTTCATACTGCGCTTGTATCTGCAAGATTCGAGTTGAAGAAAATATCCAACCTTTATCAGGTTATGTTATTTCTCAGGGCCACTCGAGGAGCTGTAACTGAAATGCATGGCCATGCTCGAATAAAGATTCGTTTATCAGTTAAGTTACTCTCTAGTCGGGGAAACCACTCTTGATACTGATCACTTGTAAACTACGACCTTTGTGAATACGGACTTTGCAAATTGGTTTACATTGAGTGGAAGAAATTTATTATGGATATGAGAATCGGTTATCGCACATAAACTTGTACGGACAAGTGGGAGATTGTTGGAGCTAGTGTCCTCCACAGTTAGTGCAATAACATAAATAAATCTCTGTAGGTTCACAGGGTATACTTTGTATAATAATCAGTTGATTAACGTTTATCAATAACGGTTGGCTTGCTAGATAAGTTTGACGTTATTGTCATACAGATGGCGGTGATCAACTGGTCCCTAAAAGTCACACCTATAGGATGTGTTTGAGAGATGTGATTATTTGAGAAAATAATCATATTGATGCCCTATTATATGACTAAAAGGTTAGTCAGTGTATTTGACTAAAAGGTTAGTCAATGTGATGATGAGACGATTATTTAATAACGATTAAATAAAGTTAGCTGAGACGAATTAACTGTAATTCGTAAATTGAATATAAAAAGTTATATTTAATTGTTGTATATAATGTAAGCTAATTAAACATAAACCGTTATAATTAATTGGCAAATTATAAATATACGGATATTTATAATTAATGATGTATTATAATGTCGGTCCATGTAAAACGACGATTATAATATATTACATTATATTGGAAGCTAAAATGACCAAAAACGAAAGTATCCAGATACACTCGGTTTTTAGTCAATGGGTAGTTATTTTGAGGAGACAAAATCTCCTCATATAAAACCCAGTTGAGTCGTGAGAAGCTGGGACAAGGAAGAGAAATTCTAACCTAATTTTCTGACTTCTGCCTCTCTATAATTCACACAAAAGAAAAAGTTAACAGTAACTTTTCACAAAACACAAAACCTCCTTCTCATTTGTGAGATCGTGTAAGAGGTTCTCTTTCTAGCAAAAGAAGAGGGTATTCTCGGAGCATCTTGGGTGCAACGATTAGGAGGATATCTACCTTGATATCTCTGTTCTTTACGCCTATTGCTAGGACCGGAGGTTGATTTCTATATATTTTCTTTGTTTTCGTTTATGACTCGATAATCAAATTATTACTTTTCGTTATAATCCTATAATAATTGTATTGTGGTAATACCGATTTCCCAAAATGACATACAAAACCGAGCTAAAATAGGGATTAAAATCATACAAATATTCACTTATCAAGAAACGCAGCTTGTCTTTCCTTTGGTATAGGAACCAACTCAATAGGAAGATACGGATTCACCCCATAGACAATTTCAAATGGTGATCTTCCCGTCGTCATTGAAGGTGTTCGATTATAAGCAAACTCTGCGTGAGCTAGCTTAACATCCCAATCCTTGGTAGTCTTACTAACCAAACCCCTCAACAAACTTCCCAAAGTTCTATTTGTCACCTCGGTTTGTCCATCCGTTTGTGGATGATGAGACGTACTTAATAGCAACTTTGTTCCAACCAACCTCCATAATGTCTTCAAAAAATAGCTTAAGAACTTAACATCTCGATCCGACAAAATAGTAAGAGGTATACCATGTAATCGAACAATCTCTTTGTAATAAAGTTCACCAACTTTTGTAGCATCGTCGGTTTTGTGACAAGGAATAAAATGAGCCATCTTCGAAAATCGATCCACAACAACCATAATTGAATCCTTTCCACTTTGAGTTCTAGGTAAACCAAGTATAAAGTCCATACTAACCTCTTTCCATGGTTGTGTAGGCACGGGTAAGGGCGTGTATAATCCCTTCTTAAACGTGGTCTTCGACTTTTGGCACACCACACACTTTGACACGATCTCTTGCACATCCTTGCTCATCTTAGGCCAAAAGAAACGCTCACTTACTATGTCAAGTGTCTTGTTCACTCCAAAGTGTCCAGGAATAGCACCACCATGAGCTTCTCGAATCAATAGCTCATGAATCGACCCATTAGGAATGCATAGTCGATTACCTTTGAATAGATAACCATCTTGGACCGAATACAACCCCGTTGGTTCGATAATATCCTTTGAGAACTCCGGATAAGATTTGTAAAGTTCTTTGATATGTTCAAACTTGAGCATCCTTGCATCCAACTCGATCAATAATGTATGCCTTCTAGATAATGCATCGGCAACTATATTTGAAGCTCTTGTCTGATACTTTGATGAGAAAGTAAAAGATTGTAGAAATTAAACCCACTTGGCATGTCTAGGATTCAACTTTTGTTGCCCATGAATATGCTTCAATGCCTCATGATCTGAATGTAGCAGAAACGGTTTAGGCCTCAAATAATGACTCCAATGATCCAAAGCTCTTACAATGGCATAGAACTCTTTATCATAAGTCGAATAATTCAAACGAGCTCCAACCAATGTTTCACTAAAATAGGCAATTGGTCATTTCTATTGTACCAAAACAGCCCCAATCCCTACTCCACTCGCATCACATTCAACTTCGAACAACTCATCGAAATTAAGAAGTGTTAAAATAGGTGAGGAACTTAGTTTAGCTTTTACCTCATCGAATGCCTTTTGTGTATCAGGTGTCCACACAAATTCACCCTTCTTCGTCAACTCTGTCATAGGCGCCATAATCAAACTGAAATTTTGAATGAACCTTCGATAGAACGAAGCCAATCCATGAAAACTACGAACTTCAGTTGTTGTCTTTGGAACCGACCATGCTTTGATAGCTTCAAATTTGGGTGGATCCATGTGATGTAGGAGCATTACTCGACAATGGAAAGGAGGTCCTCATTAGCCATAACGCAGCTCACATCGTAAGTGGTTTCAAGTTTGGCTCGAGTTTTGTGACGATGTTGAAATGGGACATTGGGGAAGAAGCTACTGGTCATGTTGATGTTGCTTTGCTGTCCGTGTAGGTGTCTTGAGAGTCGTGCAAGCCTAGTCCATCAGCTCACACATCTTTTTCAATCTTCCCCTTTTGGCAAAACAAGGTCTATTGGATTTAAAGGCTCTTTTGATTCCTCCCTTTTTGTGCTATCTCAGAAAATGCAGCTGGTCCAACTCTTTTATCAATAAATCAAGAGCTAGGAGGATTGTCTAGTACCTAGGCTTATGTTTAGACCTTAATGTTTCAGATTGTGTAAGATAAAGTAGGTGCTTTTGTATGTGCTTTGGTCTATATAAACCAAAGCAACCCATGTAAACAAATCAGTTTATGAATCCAAAAATCTGAGAGTTTACATTATTGTGAGCTTGCTTCTTTGTTCTTGTGAGACCAAAGAAATAAGACAGCCTTGCGAGGTTGCCTTCGAGTGTTTCAAGCTCGTACCTTGCGAGGCGGAGAGCGAGATTCACCCATTTCTATCTTTAATTTCAGTTCTTATTATTACAAAAATACTACAACAAAACAGTATAATTTCGTTGCAAATATATAACTTGTCATTACAGTACTAGAACGAACAGTTCGTTGAACTGTTCAGTCTAAATCGACTAAGTTCTACATCACCATGCTTATACCATCCTTGCCAACAATGTACCCTAAAAACACCACACTAGGCACCATAAACATACACTTCTCCATCATCTCAAATAGATACTGTTTTTGTAACATATGGAACACTACACTAAGATGTTCTAAGTGCTCCTCTTTGTTCTTGCTATAAATCAGAATATCGTCAAGATACACTACAACGAACTTGTTCAAGAACGGTCTTAGCACCTCATTCATCAATCTCATAAACAAACTTGGAGCATTACAAAGACCAAATGGCATAACGAGCCATTCATATAACCCTTGCTTAGTCTTGAACGATGTCCTCCACTCGTCCCCTTCACGGATTCTCATTTGATGATATCCACTTCGCAAATCCAATTTAGAGAACACTTGTGATCCACTTAACTCATCTAACATATCATCCAATCTTGTCATAGGAAAACGGTATTTGATAGTGATATTATTCACCGCTCTACTATCGATACACATTCGCCATGTCCCATCTTTCTTGGGCACTAACAAAGCTGGTACGGCACAAGGATTTAGGCTCTCTTGTACATAACCCCTATCGATCAACTCTTGCACTTGCCTTTGCAATTCCTTTGCTTCCTCGGGATTACAACGGTAAGCCGGTTTGTTTGGTAACGAAGCTCCTGGAATTAGATCGATTTGATGTTAAATACCTCTATGAGGAGGTAGTCCCTATGGCAAATCATCGGGAAAGACATCGCAAAACTCTTTTAATAGCCCTTGAACCTCACGGCTGTCACTTTGTTCTTTTGCATCCAAATCTCGCACCATTAGAATATAGTTTGGTTCTCCACGAGCCAACCCATGTTCAACCTCTTGAACCTCCATAAATAAGATTCCCTTCTTTGATTTCAACTCTTTGACCTTGTTAGGTGGTAAAGACTTTAAATTGAATGTTGTTTTGCCTTTAGTCACGCTCTACACATTTGTTCTTCCATCATGCTCAACGTTTCGATCAAATTGCTATGTTCGTTCCAATACAATATGGCACGCACTTATAGGAATCACTTCGCACGAAATTTCATCATTATAAGGTCCCAAGTTTAAAGATATCAAAGCTTGCTTCCTTACTTGTACACCATTGTCTTCATTCAACCAATGTAACTTGTAGGGTTTCCCATGGTTTCTCGTTTGAAGTTTTAGCTCATCAACCAACTCTTTAGACACCACATTAGTACAAGAACCACTGTCAATGGTAAGATTGCAAATTTTGTTATGAACCTTACATCGAGTGTGAAAGATTTGTTCTCTTTGATCAACCTCAGCTGGGCGTGTTTCCACATGAAGATTTCGAATAACCAAGCATTCTTCTTCACTCAATGGATCAATACCATAAGCCACTCCCTCTTCTTCACTTTCGTCAATTTCAGACAGATTGGAAATCTGTTCAGGCATGACAAATTCAGGAACTAGTCCACACAAATCTTGAATGGTAAGTGCTCATTTTGTGGACATTCGTTTGCTATGTGCCCATAGCCTTGGCAATTGAATCCCCGCCTCAATGAACCACCCCTAGGCTCCACGGCTACTCCCTTTCCTTTGTCCTCCACATCCTCTTTTATGGTCTCCTTAGGCTTGCTAGGTATTGGCTTAGAATAAGAACTTGTGTCTACACTTGTACTCCACGAATAAGCATAAGGTTTCCTTCCTTTGTAATGTTTCTCAAATTTTAGGGCTAGTCGACATACATCATCGAACCCTTCATAGATTTGCACCTCAACCCTATTAGCAAGTGAGGGTGTGACTCCTTTGATGAACCTTGCAACTCTAAGCTCTTCCTTTTCTTCTAGGTCACAAAGTATCGTCATCTTCTCAAATTCCTTAATATACTCGGCCACAAACATATTTTTTTGTGATAAGGCTTGCAACTTTAAGTAGTTCTCTTTTTCATAATCTTTAGGTAAGAACCTCTTCATTAGGTGTTTCTTCAATTTCTGCCAAGTATCGATCTTACTCTTCTTTTCTCTCTTTCGTTGTTTCTTCAAGTTTTCATACCATGTGGATGCATATTTAGTAAGTTTAAGAATATCTACCTTGAATTGTTTATGCTCATCATACTCCTAGTATTCAAAGACTCGTTCCGTTTGCCTAATCCAATCCATAAACTTCTCTGGATCTAAATCACCATTGAAATCAGGTATATCAAGCTTTAGGCCTCGATCATCATCGTTTCTTCTTTCCTTCTTGTTCTTGGAGATCACACTTTCCTTTTCCGAATCTGAACTCTCTCCAGACCTACTTCTACTCGGCATCATACCATGATCTTTTGGATCTTGGCTATACATCTTCATGAACTCTTTTAATGTGTAGCCTAGTTCATCCACTTTTCCATTCATGGCGTTCAATTGATCTTGAAACGATGTGTTATGTCCACTTGATTTTGTATTCTCTGGCAATGTCACACGTCCTCCCAAGAAGTGATTTGTGTAAGAAACAAATAAAAAACTAGCTTTGGTAACCAAATTGAAGGAAAAATGCTCGATTTTAAACTGAACAACTCAACGGACTGTTTAATTTATTTTCTGTATTTATGTTGCAACGGAATTAACTGTATTTTTGTGGTTTTTGTATGTGATGGAACGAAAAAATAAAAGATATGAATTAGCTAAGACAATCTCGCAAGATCACTCAACTAAGACTTGAATTAATCAAGTGATCTCGCAAGACAACTTGACCAACTCGTGTATGATCTCTCAACCTCGCAAGATATCAAGAACACATGAATTCAACCTCGCAAGGAAGAATGTTTATTATTTCCCTCTCGCAAGAAGTAAATAATAGAACTTAAAGCTCGCAAGTTGACTCCAGGGAGGTATTGGCCGTGCAAACTTGGCCGTGCATAACAAACTTGGCCGTGAAAAACTCCAACTTCGCGATGTGACCTATAAACTCACTTTTATTGCATTACCTTCTTAACTATGCTCTAAATCTTTGTTCTAATGCTTGTGGGTGATCTGTTAACACTTTTTTATCATTAAAATACACCACTTATACCCCATTCACATGCTTGGTGACGGTTTTTAGCATGTTTCCCCTTTTTAGTCACTTATGCCGTGAGTAATGAATCGAGTCTTGTGTATTGGATGTTTTGAACTCTCATTTCCCGATTGCACCTCTATACTCGTTAGACTTGAATGTTGGACCAATGGAGGTGTAACCTTGATTCTTTTGTAAATTTTTTAGTGGGGATATGATGACGTTGTTAGAAGGTGAACGCATAGCGTTGATCGACCCGGCCGTCAAATGTTGTATCCTTCAAGGTGGTGTCATTGCATGTAGAGTACTCGCTTGACCATAGTTGATTGTTCATCTCCATTGGCCGTACTGCCGGAGTATGATATTATAATTTTGAGACAACATTTCTTGTTGGCCATACTGCCGAGTTTAGGTACACTCGTTCTTTTTCCGCCTATACTGTTGGTCGTACTGCCGGATTTGGGGTACTTGGCTTCTGTGTTTGACCGAGTCTTGGATTTGTGCACGTCTAGCCACATGTCGAATCGGATACACGTCTTGTCCCGAGAGTCTGGCCAGTTTGAGACTAGGATCGTATTATTATTGTAGTCCTACCGGGAGGAATTGAGTCTTGAGTCGTCTAGTCTTGCATAGTGCAGATGCTAGTGCGTGGCATTTAGCGTGAGAGTGTGTTTGGTTATGATTGATTCCATATTGGTTATGTACTTGAGTGATTGGACGCTTTCTGTGGTCAAGTGTGTTGAGTCCAGAACCTTCTCAAGCACATGTCGCTAATGGTGCGATGTAAGCCCTTAGTGTATATGTGATTGCCAAGGGGAGTCTTCCCCGAGTTTTTATTGATGATGATGATATAATTAATGTTTCACGTGTTTACTTAATGCTATTATGAAATGCCTACTTATACTTCACATGATATGATTGTATGCATGATGTTATATGCTTATGTATTTGCTTATATACGTTTTGATGTGATATGGCTGGGAGAACCCGAAGTTAATCTCCACTGACTGTGGCATTCATGTTTATGGATGAACATGTTGTTTGCAGATAATGTTTTTAGGGTTCATAAGTGAGCTAGCGGGCGTTGGCCATAGCCGATTCACCTTGACGTTCGATGCAAGTTTACTAGACATTTACTTTAGACTTGACTACCTTTTGAGAGACTATGTCTTCGTTATTGTATTTGTATTTGGACTTTGTTTCACTTGACTTTCCTCGTATCGTTGGCATGTAAAAAGGTTGTTAAAACCCCGTACTTTTCGCAGTTTATGCATGCTTATTTGTTTTAAATGTCCGCATTTTCGAGGATTGTCACAACTTTAATTACGTAATTAACTAATCATTAGTCGTAATATCGCTCCTAATCTGTCACTTTAGTTTTTAAATCTTTTCCTTTTCTTCAAATCTCCGTTTTGTATATGTTTCTCTCGCGCCGGTACTTCCTACTGAAGTTCACTCGTTTGGCAACTGATTTTCGTGGGCCGTGTCTCAGTCCAGTTGTGGATGATTATCCTCTCGGACCCCCAGTCTTTCTAGAAGTCCCCATAGACTGAATAACAGTGCTGAGCGTGGGGGCTTATCCCTGCTTGCCACAGATTTGTTCACGTATTTCGTCCACCAGGGAGCGCAGCTTCCTACCATTCTGTTCAACAAATACTCCCGAAAAAAGCTCCCAGGATTCACCACAGGTTGAGTTTAAGAGCTCGATAGTCCCAGAACACGAAGCGCAGGTGTGCTTTGTCCCCAATCCTTCCTCCAGACCTGTTCCTATCTCTAACCTCGGTTGCGACTGCAACATCCGCAACTACTTATGATTCAACTTGATGATTCCGATTACGTCACGAAGATGAGGATAAGTCAGAGAGGAGTGCTCCCCGAGGAAGCTACGGCTGCGGAAGACGCAGGCGAATAAAGCGACATATGCGTCGAAGAAATTGACGTGGAAGTTCTGGTTGACACAACCCTACGATCGCCTCAACACTAGTCTTAAGGGACTGGCCTAAAGAGTCTATCCTTTACCACTCTGGCCACGCACTTGTCTGGCGGGACTGGAACAAACTGAGGCTCCAAACTCTGCTCATCCGCCTTTTGAATTTAGTGTGCAACGTATAATTAAACACAAATGTAAGGGTAGGGAGTAGACTCGAGAAGTGATAAGGATAAAGTCGCGTCATGTTAATCAAAGTAATCATAATTCACTACTAATTAATAGTCAGCGGTAAGTAAGGTATCGAATCCACAGGGCGGCGGTAGTATTCTAATCTGTTAAACTAGGTTCGTCTCTTATAGTAACAATTTCGTGGGTTTAAGATTTGTATTCCTAAACTAATAGCAAACAATAACAATAAAAGGTTGAAAGCAACAAGATTAAAAGTCTAGGGTCTCAGGTTCACTAGGATTATTATTCAGGGGTAAGGGTGCAATCAACTATCATGCAATAAAGTTATCTAAGGTCCGAATATCGGTCAATTCAATTATGCCCTTTAGATCTACAATTTAACATGCGATCGCTATAATTAAACGAGTTCTTTTCAATTATCGTAGCCTATCTTAGTCTTAACCCGGTCGTTATCAATCCTAATACGCGAGACTAGTTAATTAATCCTGGCCAGTAATCAATCAAATAGAATTAAATCGATAATGAAACGATAACCATGCAATTGCATTTCAATTAATTAGTCTACCCCTTCTAACAATCCTTGATTCCCTTTCAACCCTAGAAAGAAATTTAGCTACTCATAACGATATTAATAACAACGATAATAAATAAAGTAAACATGATTAACAATTATGAAAGGATTAACAAAGAATAATTAAAGAACTAGAAGGTAACTAATTGAATAACAAAAGAAGATTAAAGAATACCAATTACAAGCTTGAACTAAAAATAAAAGTCTTGATGATAAAATCCAGTAGCAAAGCAAACTAATTTAGGTTTCTCATATTAAAGCATACCTAATTATGAAAGACGAGTTTTCCTTTTTTAATAAAAATTTAATTAACTAGGTTAAACTAATTTAAGAAAGCCGAAAGCTGTCAAACACTGGGTTGCTTGATCGAGCAAAGCGATGTTGCTTGATCGAGCATCCTTTAGCCCGACTTGATCGAGCAGAGTGAGCTTGGTCGATCGAGCATCCTTCAGATGGCCCGTTTCTTCGTTTTCCTTCATTTCTTCTCCACCTCTCTCGACTCCCGTGTCTAACCTTCTATGATATGACTCTGCTATGCTCCATACCAACTCAAAAAGCTCCAAATGCATCTAATCTGCATTAAAACATAATAGAAGCGGCAGAATCGATATTTTAACTAAAATAGCATAGAAACAAGCAAGGAAAGACAATAAATCGAGTTATATGTATCTAAAGGAAGCATAAAATATGTAAATAAATAGTGATTATCAAACTCCCCAAAACTAATTCTTTGCTTGTCCCTAAGCAAAACACTCAACACTATACAAGGACAAACATACAAATGGTGAATGAAAAACTCAAAGCTAATGTTAATGCACATACAAATCCCAAGCTATCCATATCTATAACAAAGTAATGACCAAGTTGTACCAATAAAACAAATTTAAAGGCACGGGAAAGTAGAAAACGCAGCTCATGTTCCAAGATTTTACATGATACCGCAGTATAGACAAAAACCAAATACCTTTCAATTTTGCAAGGCTCAATTTGTCGGATTCTCGAGGATTCACTCATGCACTCATAACTTTATGTAAGGGTGAATTTTGTAAAAATAGAAAGAAATAGAAACACTCACTCAACTTATGAAACATGCATGCATTCTAATGTGATAATAATATCCCCAACTAATACGCATTTGCTATAAAGTACATGAATCAAGACAACAAGGGAGGCTAATGTGTGAAGGTATAGAAGTGGATTGTGCCAAGGCACGTATAGGAATGTGGGGCTAAGACCAGTAGTCGTAGCGACACTTACCAAAACAAATCTACAAGACTAGCACAAACCAACACCCGACTAGAGAAATCATCTTAAACATTGACCAAACAAGAGAGATATCAATATTGCTCTCTAAATATGCATTAGACTTTAGTATATTCTCTTTCCTTATCCCTTGAACAATTTAATGAAGCAACATATATTTTTTCTTTGTTCCTTTTTTTTTCTTTTCTTCTTTCTTTTTTTTTCTTTTCATATCTTTTTTTCTTTTCTCTTCTTTTTTTTCATATCTTTTACTTCATAACATTTCTCAACAAAGGAAATAAATGACATAATTGCCTCCAACGTACTTGCTACACCCATTTCAAATTCTTTCTCTTTTTTCTCAGAAATCCCGACCCAACCATAATAGACAAGTAGATAAGAAAAAGCATGCAACTGCGTTTGTCCCGATAAGGTAGGCAAATTCTAGAAATGTAGTTATTATATGGCTTCTAAAACAGGCTACAAAAGGCTCAAATGGGCTAAACATAAAGAACCCAATAATAAGGGTATAAAATCGCAATCTGAGGCTTATTTGAAGAAAAATAACCGTCTTTCCTCATGCACTTATCAAACAAACGCGTGTAGTATCTAGAAACGAATGTTACACTTATGCAATTTGATGTTACATATTCGACAAGGAGTACCACACTCAAGCCTAAATACAATGAGACCAGTTTATTAATGTTCCTGGCCTAGGAAGCTCTATAGACCTCAGAAATTTAAGTGGTTTACCAACTAAAATTGGCCAAATCTAATTAGCATAAGGTATGTCAAAAACAGTGAAGACTTGTTCTATGAGCTTTGTTTTCAAAAGTAGTAAGTCAAAACAATGTACATGGACAACTTATTTGGGATTCAAATGCAGAAACAATGCAAATTATCATCATTCTTATTCAAATTCACCAAGACTCGACCTAATAAAATAACAACATGTTTTTGGATTTTGTAAATTTTTCAATTTTTATGGTTTTTTTTTCTTTCACACAACGGAAATTAACACACAACATAAATAAAGACTCTCCCCCAAACCTAAATGTAACAATGTCCTCAGTATGATGCTAACAGCACAACAATCACACAACAACCAACAACAGCAACCTAAAAAACATAACTAACAAAGGGAAAAGGGAAGTAACTAAACGAAAATACAATAAAAGAAAGTATAAGGATAGATAATACCAGCTGAATAGACATAGCCTCCCCCAAACGAGCTGCAAAATGGGGGGCGTAGTGACCAGCTATCACTATTGCTCATCAGTCGGGTTCAAGTTCAGGTTTCGTTACCTCGGTAACCTTAGGGGGGTTACCTAAGCTATACACCGTTTGTAACTTGCATTCCTCTCCTGTCAGCAGTTTTTCCATCTCAACTACTGCCTTACTCCGTGAGCTTCTAGCTTCAGCAGTGCTGGAAATTAAGGCGATCGCCAGAGGATCCCTATCCAAGCACAAAGGGAGACAGTCATCAACAGTCAAATCCACAATATCGACCCTAAGACATAGCTCTTCTAGCATGGTGTGTTTCATTGCATTATCTGTGACACCCTCAAATTTGCGGAAAGAAAAAAAATAATTTAAATACATAACGAAGGGTGTCATAAATAAAAAGGTTCATTACAAAAGAAAATTAATATTATACATAAGAATTATACAAGACGGGAGACATATCTCTCGTATAAATACGGAAATAAAAGAGTGTATAATAATATACAATCCTAAGAACCGAATATAGGTCCAAGGTAAATACTTCGCTCGCTAGCTCGTCAATGTACCCAAATATGCATTCACCACCTGTTCGACCGCATTAAATATAAACACGGAAGCCACAGTCAGTGGGGAGTAACTCCGAGTTCTCCCAGCCACGAAATGTCGAGTTTAATGAAACATGAATAACATAAAAGCAATGTATATGGAAAATACAAAACTTAAACATATATGATATGCTTTTCATGTTATGAAACAGATAACTAACAAATAACCTAGCATGTGAAAGCTATCATGTGAAAACCGATAATAAACTATAACTCGAGGTAGGGAAGCTGGTATGCTAGCTCAGAGGTTCCTCTCAGAAACATGGCCGTGATACACTCAAACCCTAATCAACACGTAATCATGTGAATCAGTTAACAATCGGTAATCCAAACTCTATCAATCTTAGCCGGCTTGCATCTCACCTTCTAAAACTCATAGAATCATCAAACATGAAAGACCAATACTTCTACAAACAGGCATAAGTTCTTAGCACCGTCAATAGAAGACTTCTGTAACTCAAGTCTATACCACGAGGTAGGATATACTTAAATATTTAGGCTCAGCGGTCACTCTAGTAACATGGCCCAAATACCAAGCACACATCTAGGCTCAGCGGTTACACTAATAACATGGCCCAGATCCAAAGCCCATATCTTAGCTCAGAGGTTCCTCTCAGAAACATGTCCAAGATACGACTCAACCCTAAACCTAGACTGCGCAGACCTAGAGAAATGCGAAGATCCATCGCATCCAAGACCCATGATACAATCACATGAGTACACCCTAAGAAGATCCATCAAAGGGGGTGGCTAGTACTAAAGCTGGCTCCATTTCCCAAAGTGGAAACTATGGCAGCCATGCCCCGACTTGAAGATCCATCAAGCCGGGAACACAAAAGCTATCAAGCCGCAAACTCCATATGCTCGTTAAAGATAGTACGGGCCTATCAATGTCATGGTCAAAGATACTCATTTAGAATTAGAATGGTCAAGACGCCATATACTCATAATTCTCTATGGGTACTTAGTCAACACGACACCAACCATATAATTAAACAGTCACGGGAAAACTTCCTATCATGTGACTAATTGCATCAAAATCATATTCAAATATCATATCGCCTCATATCTACTAAGGCTCGTTCATTCATTCATTAAATCAAACCTTACCTGAAGACAAATCCCCGACCCGAGTCCCGCGACGGGTCATCAGTCAAAACGGGGCTGACTAGATCTTAGTTTGACCAAACCCGTTTGGTCAAACCGGCTAGAAACAGAGTCTTAGTCATCTCGGCTTGAACAAGAATAATCATATTCAATTCATGTTATTTATTCCAACCTCTAACATGTGAATAATTAAAATTATACAAAAACCCGCTTGACTTAAGGATATCAAATTAAACCACGGTCTCGTATTATAATTTCTAACATGTGAGAAATAATAATTTTATGAAAAACCTTTTTAATTAAATATTTTACTCATTAATATTTCCCACTTGCTAAATATTACAAAACACGATAAATTAACATTAAACTCAAAAACCGTCACAAGTCCCAAAGTGGGACCCACGGGCTGATTTTGGGCCAACTTGACACGGCCTGGACTGGGCCCCACGGCCTGTTTTGGGCTGTTTTGGCTTTTATCAACTTAACTAAAAACCGTTTCCTAATATTTCCCGCATGCTTTAACATAATTAAAACCCGTCAAAACAACAACATAACAATTAAACATCGACACAACCCAAAGACCAAAACCCGGACCCACCATGGACCAACCCAGACCGGGTCTGAACCGGCCTGGGCCGGCTGGTTTGGTCCGGTTCACAGCCCCTAAACCGCCCCCCTAAACAGCCCCAAAACCGGTTCCCACAACAACAAACACAAATTATTTCCAACATGTTTTAATTAATCAACAACCATTTTAATATCCAATTCAACCATCATGCATATTAAAATCATGATTATGAAGAAATCATAAATATATGTCAAGAACACCAACATGTTTATAAATTCATACCACATGATAAAAACGATTACTTATCATGTTACTAATTAAAAACCATAAATCATAAACACTAACTAACGGAGTGGGTAAAATTATTTCGTCGAGTAAATCGGAATTGTTACCTTAGATAGCAAAATCAATTAGCACCAAAATAAGAAGTAAATAAAAACAAGAAACCCGTCTTCTAATCTTCTCCTAAAATATACGAGTCACCAAACTCGTCTTCAAAATCTTCCCCTATAAGCAATGACAAGAAAAACATTATTAGAACTTAAACTTGATTTTCCATAATTAAATGTTGAAAACGATTTTGTCGGATTTGAAATTAAACCGTACTTGAAGATGGAGAGCGAAGAGGAGATTCTAGAAATATAAGTTAGGACGGATTTAATTAAGAAATGAAGGTTTATGATGATTTTGCTCAAGAACGACGAAGAACAAATGAAGAACGACGAAGAACGAATGAAGAACGATGAAGAACGATTAATTAGATCTTAATTTGATTGATTGTTAAATGAAAAGTTGTTTAGTGAGATGTGGTGAGGAGGGCCGTGTAAATATAGAGGAAGAGGAAGTCGGATTTTGAAATTGTTGTTACGGAATTGACTCGCGTTTAATAATTATATTACGGTAATCGATTAAATATAATTAGCGATTAAGTTAATTGAACTAAATATCAAGATATTATGTTATTATAATGAAAAGAAAGGAAAATATCAAGGGGAAAGAGAGGACAAAGGAGACGTGTGAAATGGTGAGAAATCGGGTCTGTTTTTAAGCGATTTGCGGAGTTTAAATTGACAGACCGATAAAGTTACAAATATCTTAGATATTTTATTAGTTTAATCATATTAATTAAAAGATCTAATATGAGTGGAAAAAAAGTGACATGGCGCGTGTGACTCATGTCAAAGTCGGGGTTCGGGACTTAAGTTGACCCGGGAATAGTTAAATGACGTTCGGGATTAAACCGTAAAAGTTATTCTTTAATTCCGAATAAATTCAAAATAATTTTATTAAATTATCATAAATTCTAATAAATCTAAATAAAAATAAATCAAAAACATTATTTTTTTAAATAAAATTTCGGTCTTCAAACTTATAAGGCGAGTCGGGAAAAAGTCAACGAAAGTCAAAGTCGACTTAAAAGTCGAGAAAAGTCAAAGATGACTTAAAAGTCAAGAAAAGTTTATGACGACTGAAAAGTCAAGAAAAGTCAATGACGACTTTAAAAAGTCAAGAAAAAGTCAAAGACGACTTAAAAGTCAAGAAAAGTCAAAGATGACTAAAAACGGTCTTTTCATGAAATCTCTCAGAAATTCCAAATACGAACGCGGAATTTCAAAATAAGACTCGGAACAAAAATTTCTATTTTAAAAACTTAAGTTCTACTGAAAAGTGTTAGTAAATATTTTTACTAGAAAAATTGGGTACTTTTCGGGTTGTTACACTCGGCTTCACATAACCCTTTTCTAACAACTCCACCAACTGCTTCTTCAACTCCTCCAACTTCTTTGGTCCCATCTAGAACGACACCTTGGTGATAGGTCTTGTCCCCGACTTCAATTCAATCCCTAAGTCCACATACCTTTTGGGAAGTAACCCCAAAATCTCTTTTGGAAAGACATCGGCGAATTCCTTAACGATAGGAATATCGCTCGACTCTAGCTCATCTACTCTAGTGTCACGGACATAACACAACACAAGAAGATATCCCTTCCTCTACAACCGTTTGAGAGTCATAGCCGCTATGCGCTTAACTTGAGGTTTAACAATATCACCCTTGTAATATACCCGCACCCCTTTTGGTCCCTTAAGAGTCACTTTTCGAAGATTAAAATCTATGGAAGCATTGTACTTTGTAACAACGCAGATTATTAAAACAAAAGAAATACCTTAATAATAAATAATCCATCAGAGTACAAAGATGAATAGGGTCAAGGTGGTGGAAACACCTGACCAATCCGGATCGATAGTCAAATTCAAAACTAAACTAATATTATTAATATTCCTTAAATTAAATAAATTCCTAAACAAATTATTCTTCTTACCACAACGCTCTCCAGCCTAACATCCAGACAAGCAACAACCAATTCAACCCGAGAATGGGGGTCGACAATCAGTCGGGAGTAACTAGGTGCTCTCCCAATCATGTTTACAATAGGCTGAATTAATAATAATCTATAACAACTGATAGTAATCATAACAGACATGTGAAGCAGTTTATACAACATGATATGCAACCAAACTTACCATGAGACGGGACCACAACCTACATGAATGCAATCCTACCGTCATCACCACTGCCTCCACGGTACTATGTATAGCGTATCACTACTGCCTATATGCCTAAGACCTGGCCAGACCTCTCGATGCATTAACTGTACATCGAACGACACTCGGGACCCAGAGCATTTAACTGATGTCTCTGGCCACCCCCGAACATAGACCAAATAAACCCCCGTAGGGCGGCTCTTGATTCATTCCGATAGTATTTAACTGATACTACCGTCATCTATTCGAACTAGCCAACAAACAAATGCACAGTTTAACTAATTGAACTAACTGTCCCACCTCAACTCATTGAACAGTTTAACTGACTGCTCTACTCCCCAAAGACTGAGAGTACCCAAGATAATATGCAAACATAGTGTTATAGTTCAACTAACCATAACACCACACATAAGCCAGCACAGGTGACCAAAGGTTATAGTATCTTGACCTATAACATTACACCTCAAAGGTCATTTTATAGTTCAAGCTACCATAACCCCAGACACAGAAGCATATAACAACTCTGTTGCATTGTGGTTATTGATGATGACAAGTCCTCGGCTATTAACGTGTGTGATTGCATTGTGTAAGACTGTTTGCAGGATACATGAACGACGTCAAAGAGTTGAAGATTTGAGAGCTGACGTTCAGTTTTGTGTCTAATAGTGTAAGGATGATTGACCTTGAGCATAAGTCGTTAGAGTTGATTTAAATAAATGCACAAACTGTTTAAATCAAGTCAACTCTTGATATTTAAAACCGCTGCGTTTTTTGTTTCTCAAAGTATTTCGAGTAAATTTCTAAAAGATTTTTCTGAAATGGTTTTACGTATAAACATATTTTTGACATATGCCTTCTGCTTTAAAGAGATCTGAAAAAGTTTGTCTAGTTGGAAAAATTATCTTTTTGATTTTAGGAAAGATATTGGAGAGATATTTTATTTTCTAAAATATAGTTTCCTTGGTTTGTCAAACTCCAAAAGGATATCATTCTTATTTAAATGAAGTCACTTCTTCAGAAAATATCATCCTTGAGCAGCCAATATTCTCACGTTGAATTGAACAAGTTTGAGCTTTTATTTTCTTGCAAAAATTCTTTGAAAAACTTGTTTATTTTTCTTGGTTTAAAATATCAAGGTGCTCTTAGTCAAGTCATCTCTTAGGTTGTATTGTTCTCCATTGTTCTATCTTCTGAACCTTATAAGGAGACAAATAGTTGTAATTTTTCAGTTTTTGAGAGATATATTTTGGGGTACGGGTTTGTACTCGAGTTGCACGATCGGGTTGATCGTGGGGGTCTTCTTGTAATCGGGTTGATTTATTAAGAAGATATTAATAAGAGAGATAGTGGACATAGACCTTTAGAGAGTAGGTCGAACCACTTAAAAATCGCTACGCTCTTCTTTAATTTGCTCGTTACTTTTCATTCTCGTATTTAATCTCGGTTCGTAATTTGTCAGAATCAGTACTGCACAGAACTCACTGTTTTAAACAGTACGCTGAACTGTTTAATTTGCCTATGTACTGTTTCTGCATCGATCAGTTTCAAGTTGTGTGTTTTAATTTTAAAAAAGGGTACTTAGTTCACCCCCTCCCCCTCTTAAGTATACGATCTATAAACTCAACAAACTCAATGTTATAATACTTCCTACTATAACTGTCACCCAACCCTAGTGAAGTTATACTAACCCAAATTATAACCTTGGTTAAGTTTGACAGGTTATAGCATCATCAACCATAACCTTCACTTACCTCCAGCAGAATTATAGTACATCCAGCTATAACATTAGGAAGCGTGTCAGGTTATAGTATCATCAACTATAACCTTCACTTAACTTCAGCAAATTTATAGTACCTTTAGCTATAACCATCACTCAACTTTAGTGAATTTATTGTACTTCAAGCTATAACCATCACTTAACTTCAGTAAATTTATAGTAAAATTTTTTTTTTTTTTTTTTTTTTTTTTTCGTTCTTCCTTTTTTTTCGCCTTTCTTCACTTTGTTTTTTTTTCATCACTTTTTTTCTTCCTTTTTTTTTCATCATTTTTTTTTCATCATTTTTTTTAGCACTCTCTCATTTCTCATAAGAACTTATATTGTAATGAGAATCTCCACAAAAAGTAATAGCATCATCAAAAATCCCCGATGAAAGTGCAAGATGAAAACATGTGCAAATATCATTATCGTATTAAAAATGGCACGAATAAAAGAAACTCAAGTGCAATATACTCAAACCAAAATCAATTAGGTGAAGGTATAAATTAGTTTTGGGTTCTAGGTTAAATGGTTAGGCAAATTGATTTGGTGCTTCCTATCTATTGTAGATAGGTTTAGGTAAGGCAAGGCTGGGGGTTCTGGTTTCTGAACTAAACAGTGCAGAGGACTGTCCAATTTTGGTTTGGTAAGTTATGGGTTGTATTTGGCTTATTTGAGTTTTGCCTTTATTTGAGAATAAAGTGGATATGTCTGTTAAGTACAAACGTCGAATTGTCAAACCCGTTACTAGTCTATGAGAAGAGGACCAGACTAGGCAAACTACAACCATGTTTCATAACCAATGGAGAATTACCAACTCAATGACACAATGACTATTTTCTAGTCAATCATAGAGGAAAAATTTAGTGGACCATTAACTACGAGTTATAGGTTTAGTAAAATGTTGGATAACTGATCTTTGGTTTTACAAAAATTTAAGCAAATGTTCCCTTTGTCTACAATGTCACGTAGAAAGTTTGTCTTAGAATATTGACGGGATTTT
Organism: Heliosperma pusillum; assembly: GCA_022085475.1. NCBI lineage: Eukaryota > Viridiplantae > Streptophyta > Magnoliopsida > Caryophyllales > Caryophyllaceae > Heliosperma > Heliosperma pusillum. The sequence continues at coordinate 88,265 of JAIUZE010035201.1, read as the reverse complement.
ATGAAATATTAATTGTACTCATGTTATCACAAAGAATAGGCACACAAATAATAATCATACCGTAATCCCGTAATATTTTTCTTACTCATTTGGTTCATATGACGGAACGATCGTTTGGTCGTGATTCCAAGTGCTATACTTTTCTCCGTACACATTGATTTAGCTTGTGTTATTTAATCCCTCTGAACTGTCGGATGTCGGATTGAACAGTGTTCTTGACTGCTGTTTTACCTGAACTTGAGATGACTTTAATCAAAACAGTTCAATGAACTGTTTGACATGCTTCTGTTTTACTCATCAAGTCTTTGTAGGCTATCTCTTGTTCTTCTCATCTGCACACATGCTTAATGATGTTAGATATCTTGATAAGCAAGATGAAGAATACAACATAATAGGTAGTAAGCCACAAGCTTAACAATTTACACATCAACTACCTTTTATACTTCTCAAGATGTTTGCTTAACTTTAAGTTCAAGAGTTGAGAAGTTCTTACCATCCTTTATTGAAGTGTGAATAAACTTGAAACATCTTACCAATTCATGTATCACACCTCAACTTTGTAGGCTCTATGTGAGAGGTCAGAAACATCGTCTCATATACACCTTGAGCAACGAAATTTGTTTTGATCAATGCATGTTGCTCCTTCTCACTTTAACCTACAAAACAGATTATACTTTGGACTTGGGTACCCAAATTAACTTGGGTCCCTTTTGGTTACTCACTTGTGGTAATAAGTCCTTTCGAATCCACATTTTCTTGACAATCTTATAACTTTGTTCCATGTAACCTAATCGCTTCTTGCAAGCATTGAATACGTGTCCTGTTTTCCCACAAAATTTGCACAAAGTATACTCAGGTAGGCCGACATACTTACGTTTACGAAAGTCACGTTCTACGGGTTCAAGCTTTCTGAAATAGACATTGCTGGAAGCATTTTGAATTGAACAGTTCGGTGATCTTTTTACTTTCTGTTCAGGAACCCAAACTGTATGATATTGTGGATCATCTAGCTTGAAGTTAGAACAAGATTCATACGCTAATCCTAGCTTCTTAGTATTACTCGATTGATTAACTTGGAAGTCAAGAACAGTATTACTTCCTTCCCATTTAGCGGTGACATTCCTAGCATTTCTTAGGTTGATTTCAAGGTTATCGATTTTTCTAAGAAGTCTCTTGTTCTTGTTAAGGAGATCGCCATAGTCAACATTGAGTCTATCAAATTTAGTACTGAACTCAGAGTATGTGGTAGCTCCTTCAACATGCATATTTTTTATTTCATCCAGTTCGTTAGTTAAAGCTTGTATCTTGTTGACTAGCGATTCATTTTCAGTGATAACTTCGGAATGAACAGTCTGTTCAACTGATCGTTTTTCAATATGTTTCAGATCACGTTTTAACTTGACATTTTATTCCGCGATACTTTCAATCTCAGTTTGCATTGCTTCCAGACGTTTACTTTGGTCATAACTAGTGTCTAGGGTCTCGTCAAGAAGCCTAATTATTTTTTCTTTTGACAGAGATCTAACACGAGTCTTGAGATTAGAAAGACATACCTCGTCGTCAGATTCACTTTTGGAATTGTCAGTATGGGCCATAAGATATCTAAGATCATCTTTGTATGAGTTCTTTTGTGGCTTGGTCTTGTAAGTGGATCGAAGACATAGTTTCTCTTCCTTTTCTTCCTTAGGCGGTTCATCGTCCTCGGATTCGGACTCACCCCACACATCAGCAATCATTGCACGTTTGTACTCTTGCTTAGACTTCTCACGTTTATCTCTAGATTTTACTTCTTCCCATTTGGGACAGTTTTGGATCTGATGATCACGATCTCTACATTTAAAGCACCCCAATATAGACATAGAACGAGATGATGAAGATGCAAATGATGAAGGAACAGATTTATTCGATGAGAATTTTTCAAACTTTCCTTGGTTTTGTTTTCTAATTATCTTTGCAATACGCTTAGACAACAATGCAACCTCCTCCTCAAGATCACTTTCATTGTCACTTGAGAAGGCGTTCAAAGCTAACCTCTTAGCCTTCGGTTTCTCTTCGGCGTCATCAAGAGCAATTTCGTGGGCCAATAGAGATCCCATTAAGGCTTCATAGGTGAGAGTTGTTAAGTCTCTGCCTTCTTCAATGGCAGTGACCTTAGCTAACCATCTCTTGGTTAGACTTCTTAAAATTTTACGGACAATGTCCTCGGTTTGAAAAGAGCGACCAAGATTTGAAAGTTCATTAGTTATGCTTGAAAATCGGGAGGACATGCTTTTAATTGATTCATCGTTTTGCATTTTGAAGGCCTTGTATTTTTGCATTAAGAGATCATTACGAAGTTTCTTCACTTGCAACGTTCCCTAGTGGGCTAACTCGAGAGTATACCAAATTTGCTTAGCCGTCTTACAACCAGCAATATGACCAGCTTCCTCATTTCTGAGGCCTGATTGTAAGAGAGATATCGCACGAGCATTTTTCTCTGCCTTCTTAAAGTCATTGGCAGTGTAGGCATCCCTTGTTTTAGGACTTTCAACACCATTTGCATCGGTGGTCATAATAACAAGAGGGCCATTTTCAATGATTGCCCAACACTCGTAATCAGTTCCTTGAATGAAATTCATCATTCTATTTTAGTGAATTTATTGTACTTCAAGCTATAACCTTAGTTATACGTGCGAGGTTAATTAAAGTATCATCAACTACAACTCTCTTCCGTCAAGGGTTAGTCCTCTATAACACCATCATCGAGGGGTCGACTCCACGGTACAAACCGCCATGTAATCACAATGAGTCTTGTTATAGTACACCGCACCATAAGGTCACTTCCTAAGTTATAGCTCAAATAGGTATAACATGGGTATCTTACGCGCAGAGTCATAGTGTAACATACTATAACCTTAACGCTGCAAACTAAAAACCCTAATACTTCAAAAAAGAAGTAAACCCTAGCCTTTCCCACAAGGAGGAAGCGAAAAACCCTAGTCCACGGCCAACCCTAGGGGCCGCGCCTCCAAATCGACGATAGGGTTCGCGATTTGAACCCTATTTCGCGCACCAAATATATAATTGAAAATAGAATAACAAAATAAACATTAAATGCAATTAAACATGTTAATCATACAATCAATCATTATATCATACAATCAATCATTATATCATGTTAATAATCCACTTTCTATAAACACAATTAAAGGAAAACACTTAGTTACCTTTATTACGCAATAGAGATCGCAAAATAATCTTTATCTTCATAAAAATGCCATTAATATTGTGCTACAGAAATCCTCCTCCAAAAACACCTCAAAAGAAAGACATCATCTTCTTATTCTTCTTATTTATCCATCACATATAGAAACCCTAAAGGTAGGTCTAAACCCCATATTGTATCGAGTCCCTTAAAAATATTATGAATAGAATATATTGTAGAGGTAAGAGCCAGGATTGTAAATATATAATTTATATTTGATTTGGATGAAAAAGTTGCATAACAATGGATCGGAGTCAAAGAGAAAAAAATGAAAAGAGAGGGAGAAGAGAGGTGCAGTGGCAAAACGCGCAGGAAACAAAAGAATGAGCAACCTAGTTGCTATCTTAGGGTTTCATATTTATTAGAGGGTTTAAGTGGGCTTCTGACCCATTAACTCACAAGATGGATTATCCAATTACAAATCGGATTTAATATAATTAAAGCGCTTGGAGAGTTCATATTATAAAAGTATTAATTAAATATAAATAGTATAATTGTGCATGGACATTTTAACCCTTCCAAATTAGGTAAAAATGGGAAATAACAAAATAGAGATCGCAAGCGTTAAATACGCATTAAATAATTAAACTCGCAAAATAATTATTTTAATTAATAAATTTCTGGATAAAATTTATTATAAAAACACGGGGTGTTACAACTTACCCAACCAATCCATCCTAATGATAGTCTCAAACTCATTTAAAGGAAATTATAGCAAATGAATAGGAAAGTTGACACCCCTTATAATCAAAGAGTCACCTTTATACATTTTCCCACAAGTTAAAGACTCACCCGACGGAATAAAAACTTCATCATGGATATTATCTCCCTCCCCCAATCCTAGGGTCTCGACATGATCCTTGGCCACAAAAGAATTGGTGGCCCCCGAATCAAATAATACGAAATAGTTACAACCATTAATAAGAAATGTTTGGTGACAACTTGAGCATCCTCCACGGCCTCTTCTTGTTCATCATGAACAACTTGCTTTGGCCCTCCTTGAACCTTATTAGCGGTAATACTAGCCTCGGGTATTCTTGCTCCACCTTTGGGTGGACGGTTGAAGTTGCCTTGGTTCAGATGCCTCCCTTGTGAAGTCCAATTCCCACCTTGTTGGTTTCCTTCTCTTGGCCCACCACGGTAGGAACTTGCTTGATTGAAAGAAGTTGTCCTCATGGAGCTTGCACCACTTGTGTACTCTTGCCTTTTGTGGCCAAAGTCGCCACACCCAAAGCATTGAATTCTCGAAGACATTGGAGCACTCCGAAAGGATCCACCTCCACCACCACCAAAACGAGATCGCCCTCCAAAGCCATTACTCGAGCAGGTACGACCTTGAGAGAAACCTACCTTCTTGAAACCCGATCCTTCACCATCATTGTCGGCCTTCCTCTTCCCTCTATTTGTTTCTTCCTCTAAGTTCTTAGTCATGGTAACAAGTCGCTCCGCATTTCCCGCCCGGGTGTACACCTCCTTCACATCCGTGAGGGTACCTGCAGCATAATGATAGGGGTATCTACTGTTTTTGAGTAACTCAAACAACAACAAATGAGTCTGACATTTGCAGTAACAAATAATGATAATAAGCTTGTTTTTGTGGGATGATTTTTCTATGGTTTGACACATACAACAAGTAAAGAAAGGGATAAGCAAAGCAATCTAGCAAATGACCACAGCCTAGCACAGGTACATTTGAAAGACAACTAAGAACAACAAGGATCATTCAACCACAGCCTAGCACAGGAAGAATAATACTTGCCAACAGGTGACTAATCAACACTCACAGCCAAGCACAGAGATGTCATTAGGCCCGACTTAAATAACTAAGCAATGCACAAGTTATTAAGATTTAAATTTGAGAGAAATCTCATCTTTTTCATTCAACATAATCTGAATATTACATAAGAACAAGGCTCCTTTATATAGGCCATACATTCTAATCTCAACCCTTAAATCTAACTGCCATCTAAGGGCTCAAAAGGCCTTACATAAGAAGCTAAAATTACAGAAAAAAGTCTTCTAATAAGACAAGGAAAAACAGATGGAAAGCACCCTAGACAAGTTTGCTTTTGTTCAGTAAAAGTGTCTTTGTTTGTTTCCTGAAATAGCCAAGAACAAGTCAGGCTTGTAAGAGTTGTTTGGCTCCTTCTTTCTACCATGAGATACTCACATTCTTGGGAACATTGGAGGACCAGATTAAGTCATGGGACGTGCCTTCCAAGCTATGCCAACTAGAGAGGAATGCAGTTGCTGTGAAACAGACTTTTGCCTTAGCTTTAAGAAATCAGACCTGACTTGCAGATGGCATAACTCTTATCTCAGGATGAATTACAAGGCTCATGATATCTCATTTTAAAGCTAGAGATGTTAGCCTTCATGCCAAAAAATAATCAACCTCAAATGATGTATGGAACTCTAGATATAGAGGTTTGAATACTAGCAGGTCACTTGACAACTGTGCAGCAGCATTCCAGAATCCAGGGGCATCTTGTAGATGCTCTCATTGTCTGCACAGATAGAATTAGGAGACCCATGAGTAGCCAAATTGAAGCTATATGAGTTAGCTTCCTTCTTCATTTGAAATCATGCAAAAACAGTTCCTGGAACTTCAGTTATAGACCTTTAAGTAAGTACAGGTCAGAAGTGAATGCTCATCAGTCTTCTTGTGCAGCAGCAGGAACTTTGGAAAATCATATCTCCCAGCTCAGATGGATTAAAAATTCCCATGATGATTCAAATGAAAGCTAAAGGTGTTAACTTTCACCTCAAAAAGGAATCAACTAAAACTATCCATACAATATTGAGTTATTCTGATATTAGTGATGACAGGTCATTTCTGAAAGACTGAGCAGCACTTCTGCATGACAAAGTTTGAAGCTATCTTGTGAAAGATCTACTCGTTTAATGTTGTTGATTCCAAAGCCATATGAAATATGACTTCCTCAAGAATTGATACATCTAAAGAACATAAATTTCCACCATGTAAAACTCAAGATATGAGCAGTTGAAGTTAACCCAGTTATGAAAGTATTGGGACTGTTCTGAATTGTTTAGCATGGTGAGCATGAATAAGCCTTATCTTGCAGATGCCATAACTTCTGCCTCAGGATGAATTTGAGAGCCATTCAGGTATCAAATAAAAGCTAAAGGAGTTAGCTTTACTATCCAAAAGGAATCAGCCTCATACAGTTAATAAATCTTGAGTTATTCAAACTTTAGTGCTGACAGGTCATTTCAGAAAACTGAATTGCATTCATGTGTGACAGTCTTTGATGCTTGATTGTGACAAACGTACTGGATGAAAATTGTTGCTTCCAAAACCATATGAAAGAAGACATTTCCAAGATTCTAAAAATATAAGGAACCCAAATTGTAAGCAAGTAGAACTCCAGATATAAGCATTTAAAGTTGTCCAAAATCTGCTGAGATTCAAGGAACATTTCAGGTTTCCTGAACTTGAATACTTGGCTTGTTTTCTTGAATTTAGTTTTGTTTCCTCTTGAATTGCACCCAATTCTGTCTTTGCTTTGCATAGTCACATGGGATGTTCTTTTTGTATGTAAAATGAAGGACCCTTACCCCTAGCTCCTGCTACACCAATGATAAATGAATACTCAATCCAAACTTCCGGTTAATTCCCAAAAGACGAAAAACGAAGCCAGAATGAACGGATTGGCTTATTACACACGAAACACGAGAGTGAACTCCTTCTAACATTGAATTGACATTTTGAGGAGATACTCACAACTTTTTGTTTTATTTCTTTTTCTTTTTCTTTCGATTTTTTCTTTTCTTTTTCATTTCTCTTTTTCTTTTGAACATATCATCATTTCTTGAACATTGTCGTTCTCCCAAATTCACTTTGACATAAAAGAACAAAATCTTCTCAAAAGAGCACCAATACACCATAGTCTAGCTACTAGCTCAAAAGCTAGGCAGTTTTTTTTTATATGTAGCTATTATCTTTGTGAAACATTTGTATGAAGAGGCTAATTTTGAGGGGTAATTCAAAGTGAAAAAGGCTTCAAATCTTAGTGAATCATGAATGCAATGCTTATAGAAATGAAATGAGAACCATACTTATGCGTTTTGACATGACACACATCACAAGGAGAACTACACACACCTAAATGAGACTAGGTATAGATGTACCAGTCTAAGGAGGTTCTACCTTACAATATATGTAACTTGCCAAATGTCAAGATCAAGCGTACTCATCTATAGATTCATTCCATGCCTACTGTGTACAAGACTTCCCCATGTATGCTCAATTCAATGAATATTGAATCATTATCTTTTGAAAGCTCTAAGTTTGAGAAATGTAACATGATAGCATAGTAAACAAGCAAGCAAAGCATGAAAAGCATTCAATTGTGTTCAAAATTTTAATTTGTTCTCTTTTCTTATTCAAAATTTGAAAAATATAAACAACTAAAATGCAAAATGGGAAAATGCAATCCCTCCCCCAAGCTAAACATCACATTGTCCTCAATGTGAGCACAAAGACTAAAATATGCAACGAGATGCTTAATGGGAAGAAGGGTAAAAAGAGAAAAAAAAAAAATGAAAGAAGAATGAAGCTTACTAGTGAGCGCGGACTCCCCCAAGCTAGTCTTTTGAACGTGACAAGGAAGGTCTTTATAGATTCTTGAAAACCTCTTTCATCTGCAAAATAAATCCGACAAAACAACGAAAAAGGGAAAACAAAAAGAAAATGCAAAAAGAAAGGAATCACGGGTTGCCTCCCGAGAAGCGCTGGTTTAACGTCTCGCTCGACGAATGCTTCTATGAAATCATCTGGTTGGGGATTGACGCTCTATATAGACAATATCTAAGCATCCTATCATGGAATTGCTATAGTAGAGTTTCAATCGGTGTCCATTGACCTTGAATTTTTCACCATTACTAGCCATTATTTCCACATAACCGTATTTGCTCACATATGTGACAGTGAATGGTCCAGACCATCGTGATCGAAGTTTTCCCGGAAAAATTTTCAAACGGAGTTGAAGAGAAGTACTTGGTCACCGACATTAAATTCTTTTCTGATTATCCTCTTGTCGTGCCAACGCTTCGTTTTCTCTTTATAGATCCTAGAATTCTCGTAAGCTTGCAAACGAAATTCTTCTAGCTCATTGAGTTGCAAAAGTCGTCTATCAGCGCTAAGCTTAGTGTCTAAGTTGAGTTCTTTGATAGCCCAGTGAGCTTTGTACTCTAACTCGACAGGGAGATGACAGGCCTTTCCATAAACCAATCGATAAGGAGATGTTCCATTCGGGGTTTTGAAAGCTGTGCGATAAGCCCATAAGGTGTCATCGCGCTTATTACTCCAATCGGTTCTAGATCTTGAGACTACTTTTTGAAGAATTGTTTTCAACTCTCTGTTCGAGACTTCTACTTGACCGCTGGTCTGAGGGTGGTAGGCTAATCCTCGTCTGTGATACACACCATACTTGGCAAGCAGAGTGTCTAACTGCTTTTCTCCGAAATGAGTTCCTCGATCACTTATCACGGCTCTGGGTACACCAAAACGCGGAAAGATGATCTTCTTAAATAGTCGTATCACAGCTCTAGCATCATTGGTGGGGGTGGCAATTGCTTCTACCCACTTTGAAACATAGTCGACAACGACTAAAATGTAACGATTTCCATTAGAAGAAGGGAATGGTCCTTGATAGTCAATACCCCAGACATCGAATATCTCGACTTCTAATATGCCGTTTTGAGGCATTTCATGTCTTTTGGATATTTGACCTATTCGTTGACAAGCATCACAAGCCATAACAAAGTCTCTTGAATCTTTAAACATCGAGGGCCATAAAAACCCGGATTGTAAGACTTTGGCTACGGTCTTGGACGGACCATGATGACCACCATAAGCAGATGAGTGGCATCCTTCTAAAACTCCTTTTACTTCCCACTGGGGAATACATCGTCGATACAGACCATTTGAGCACTGCTTGAAAAGATAGGGGTCATCCCAAACAAAGAATTTTGTATCATGCAAAAATCTCTTTCTTTGGTTATAAGAAAGGTCAGAAGGTAGCTGGCGACTGACAAGGAAATTGGCAATATCAGCATACCAAGGAGAAGAGTCCGCAATTGCCATTAATGAATCATCAGCGAACGAATCATTAATTGGCGTTGGTAATCCTATTTCAGTTACTCTTATCCTTGAGAGGTGGTGAGCGACTACATTCTCTGCTCCTTTCTTATCCCGGATCTCTAAATCAAACTCTTGAAGGAGTAAGATCCATCGGATGAGTCTAAGTTTTTCCTCTTTCTTTGCAAGCAGATATTTCAAAGCAGCATGGTCAGTATAGACAATGACTTTTGATCCTATAAGGTATGAGCGAAATTTGACTAAGGCATAGACAATGGCGAGAAGTTCTTTCTCGGTGGTGGCATAGTTGATTTGGGCAGAATCTAAGGTTTTACTAGCATAGTAAATTGCATGAAGGAACTTTTCCTTTCTTTGCCCTAAAACAACTCCTACGGCATAATCACTCGCATCGCACATCAGTTCAAAGGGCAGATTCCAATCAGGCGACTGGATTATAGGTGCGGTGATCAAAGCGCGTTTGATTTTGTTGAATGCCTCAAGGCATTGCTTTATGAAATTGAAAGGTGCATCCTTGAAAAGGAGCTCAGTCAGGGGCTTGGCTATCTTTGAAAAGTCTTTTATAAATCGTCGGTAGAAACCGCCGTGGCCAAGGAAACTCCTGATTCCTTTTACATTAGCAGGTGGTGGCAGCTATTCAATAACTTGGATCTTAGCTCGATCCACTTCTATACCTCTTTTCTGAAACGATGTGTCCTAAAAGTACACCTTCGTTCACCATGAAGTGACACTTTTCCCAGTTGAGAACAAGGTCGACTTCTTCACAGCGTTTTAGAACTCTGGATAGATTTGTCAAACAATTATCAAAGGAAATGCCATAGACGCTAAAGTCGTCCATAAATACTTCCATGATAGATTCAACAAAATCTGAGAAGATGCTGGTCATGCAACGCTGGAAAGTGGTAGGTGCATTACACAAGCCAAATGGCATTCTGCGATAAGCGAAAGTACCATTGGGACAGGTGAAGGTGGTTTTCTCTTGGTCCTCAGGGTGGATAGGAATTTGGAAAAATCCTGAGTAACCATCTAGATAACAGAAATACTTGTGGCAAGCTAACCTCTCTAGCATTTGGTCAATGAAGGGCAGTGGATAGTGATCTTTCCTAGTCGATTGATTCAACTTTCTGTAGTCAATACACATACGCCATCCCGTCACAATCCTTGTGGGGATTAGCTCATTTTTCTCATTTTTGACTACAGTTGTTCCTCCTTTCTTGGGAACAACTTGAACAGGGCTAACCCATTTAGAGTCAGAGATTGCATAGATTATGCCAGCATCTAGCAATTTCATAACTTCAGTTTTAACTACTTCCTGCATGTTGGGATTAAGACGGCGTTGTCCTTGAACACAAGGTTTTTGGCCTTCTTCTAAATTGATTCTATGCATGCAGAAGTCTGGGCTTATGCCAGTTAGATCTTCAAGTTTGTAACCTATTGCCTTTTTATGCTTTTTCAAGACAGTCAATAGTGAGGTTAACTGATTTTCATCTAGGAGAGCACTCACTATGACTGGGCAATACTCAGATTCATCTAAAAAAGCATATTTTAGATTCGAGGGAAGAGGTTTTAGTTCAGGTTTATGTACTTCTGCCTTGGCAGGAGTATCAATTAAGCTTATGAACTCTTCAACTTCTTCAGACGGTGTCTCTTTTCCGGTCAAATCCTCTTCCAGCTCATTGATCTCGAAATTGTCATTCTTCGAGATATCCTCCAACAACAAGATTGCTTCTAGAAGATCCTCGATTATTGATGGATACAGAGATTCATCAATAATGGAGTCGACAATATCAATGAAACAGCAATGCTCTTCTAGCATGGGGCTTTTCATTGCACTATTCAAGTTATATGTGACTTTATCATCACCTACTTCTAATGTCAATTTTCCATTTTTAACATCGATTACTGCTCTGGCAGTGTGTAGAAAAATGGCCTTCCTAAAATAATAGGGATTTGCGAATCTTCAGCCATATCTAGCACGATGAAATCGACGGGAATGAAAAACCTTCCTACTTTGACAGGCACATCTTCTAAAACTCCCATAGGTTGTTTTAGAGAACGGTCTGCCATTTGCAGAGTTATACTGGTGCATTTGAGAATTCCCATATTCAACTTTTCGCATATGGAATAGGGCATGACGCTTACGCTAGCACCTAGATCGCATAAATCTTTATCGATTGTGTAGGTGCCTATATTGCAAGGTATAGAGAAACTACCAGGATCCTTTAACTTAGGAGGGGACTTATTTTGCAACAAAGCACTGCACTCAGCTGTGAATGCTATGATTTCAACGTCATCTAAAGTCCTCTTCTTAGTTAGGATATCCTTCATGAATTTTGTGTAAGAAGGGATTTGAGTGATTAATTCAGTGAAGGGAACTATTACTTGGAGGTTTTTGACTACTTCCATGAATTTGCTAAACTGGGTTTCCTTATGATTTCTCCTCAAACGTTGGGGAAATGGAACTTGAATTTTGATGGGTTTCTTTTCAGGTTCATCCTTCTTTTATTTGTTTTCCGCTTCCTTAGCGGTGGATGGTTGGGATTCTTTTTGGCTCTCTACTGGTGTCGGCTCATTTATTGTTTCGTTTGGTTGCTGAGGTTCCTTATAAGTGGTACCACTCCTAAGGGTGATAGCATTAGCAGTGTCCCTCGGTTGCTCACCATGAGGTGGGAGTTGGCCTTGTTTTCTTTGGTTATTAGAGGCAGCCAATTGGGCCATTTGAGTTTCAAGCATCTTGATGGCAGCATTTTGAGCTTGATCACTCTTTTGAAGTTGAGCAAACATTGAATCTTGTTTTTGAACAACTTGGAAAAGCATGGATTCAATTTTGCTCAAGCTTGAGTCATTGGGTTGGCTTTGATTTTGGGGTGGTTGGTGTTGAGGTTGGTGTTGGTAAGGTTGGTTGAAGTTAGGTTGAAATGAAGGTCTTTGGTTTTGAAAACCAGGTGGATTATAGGGCTTCTGTTGATGTGGTATGAATGGTTGTTGAATCTGATGGTGGGGATTCTGAATGTTGGTGCTTTTGTAGGACAAAAAAGGATGGTTCTTTGTGTTCTCATTATAGAAGTTTGAGAAAGCATTGCCCTGCCTATATGCTTGATAGGCATTGACTTGCTCTAGCGAACTCCTACATTCTTGAAAACTGTGTCCTCCAACCCCACATGTCTCACATACCACTACGTGGTTAGTGACGTTAACATGTTCCTTGGATTGGGAAGAGCTTCCTACTTGTTGCTGCAGAAGGGCTAATTGGGCTTCTAGGAGTGCTACTTTACTTGAATCTTCCTGCTTGGTTTTGAGCGGCATAGCACGTGAGTTGCTATACTGAGAGTCGTGAATTGCCATTGACTCGATAGTTGCACTAGCTATTTCTACATCGATCTGATCGAAACGACCATTGTTAGCGGAGTCGAGGATACGACGCGATTCGCCACAACAACCGTTGTAGAAGGTGATAGCTAAGAACCATGAATCAAGGCGATGATGAGGGCATCCTCTTTGTAGTTCTTTGTACCTTTCCCATGCCTCATAAAGGCTTTCATCGCCCCTCTGACGAAATCTAGTGATTTGACTTCGTAAGATTGCGGTTCGTTCTGGTGGGAAGTACTTTTGATAGAAAGCAAGAGCTAGACCATCCCAGTCGGCTATTCCTAAGGCAACTCGGTCAAGGCTATTGATCCAAAGTTTTGCCTTTCCTGTTAAAGAGAAGGGAAAGAGCATTTCCCTAATCTTCTCTTGGGATACTCCAGTTTGTCTAATTGTGGAGCTATAGTCACAGAAGTTTTGAATATGAAGGTTGGGATCTTCTGTGGCATTGCCACCAAATTGACTTCTTTCTATTAGATTGATGAAGGCAGGTTTGATTTCAAAGTTTTGGGCTGTGATTTGGGGTGTAGCAATACCCCTTGGAAGTGTATCTGCAGTTGGTTTGGAATGGTCTGAAAGTCGAACCATTTTCTTTTGTGAAGATGAAGATGGAGTGTTGTTTGAAAGTTGATTGGTTTTTGAGAATGGAGATGAGAATGGATCTTCTTCTCCTTCGAGATTAGATAAAATATCCGAGTATTTCTCACGAATACGATCTAAACTTGAAGTATCAGAAGCTTTTGAGATTTCGTTGAATAGCTTTCGTCTCCTACGCAGAGTCCTTTCTAGATCGGGGTCTAAAGAGATAGGGGTCCCTAGTCTAGAAGATCTGGGCATAAGATTGAAAAGCTAAGATAAAAAATCAAGAGAGGTCTAAAGGAATTTGGGTTCCTAAAGACTAGATAAAACTAATTGCGATAAAATCACAAGAAAAAGGAAAACTAAACCGTGCTCCCCGGCAACGGCGCCAAAATTTGATCGTGCCTGTCGCAAGCCCGATACAAAGATAAATTACCCAGACTAGGCTAATAACAAATTAATGTGATTAGGGAAGTAGGGGTCGATCCTCAGGGAGATGGTGTTTCCTATAGAATGTGAAATGTCTCGCAATTGGGTCTTATCTAACGAATATCTGGGTTTTGGGATTTTAATTTCTAAACTAATAAAAGGCATAAACGAAAACGAAATGAAAGCAAATGGAAATGAAAACAATAAAGCAAGTGATGAATTAACAATGATGAAAAACATCTAGGGAAGTAGGTTCACACATGTAGATTAACATATTGATACAATTGGATATGGAACATGCAAATAATTCATTGTGAGTTCGTAAGAATGATGTGTTCATTACAATCATAAATCAGATGGTCTAGCAGGCTTTTAGGCAATTTACTAGGTCTTAATCTACCATGTCATGCTTTGTCTATTCAATTCACGTATCTCTACCTTGGAAAAGAATTCCATTCTAGTCAATGATTTTGATCAGGAATCGTCAACTATCGTTATAGTCCAAACATGCATAGACACATTGTTTTAAAGGCACAATTTCTTTTATCCAATTATCATCTTTTATCAATCTAACATGGCTACCCTACACCCTAGAAAGGTGACTACTCACTCATGGCGATGTTAAAATCTAAGATGACGTTAATAACAAAAACTAGGATAGACATGTTTATTAGGTTTTGACAATAGTTTAAGACTCTTTATATGGCGAAAATAACGACGCTAAATTGATAATCTAATGAAATGAAATGACGATTATAACGATACTAAAATGAATCTAAGATAACATGGATGGAAAATAACAATCAAAATAGAAAACATAAAGACATTAAACAAAAGATAAGATAGGAATACCTAGATGACGATCAACAACGATAATGATAACAATAATAGAAATCCCTTGCTTAGAATAGTCATTCCATGAATCAAAATACATGAAACAAATAAAGTAGATTACAAAGATGAAATTCTTATTGATCTAAGCTAAAGTTTTGATGTAGAAAAGACAGAAATAAACTAGAACTAAAGATAAAAAGAAGAAAATGAGAGAAGAGAGGCTAGGTCCCTCTTCTCCTAAACTAGGTTTTCTAATCTAAAGAGAATTGTAAGAAGAGAAGAGAAGTGAAGTATGAAGAGATGTGTTGAAGTGTGGTGGCTGAAGCTCTTTATATAGCATTAGGGTTTCGTGGGGGAAGGGGTCGTGCATTGATCACATAGGACAAAAAGGAGGAAGTCGAAGCAAAAGTGCGGATCAGCAGACATCCCCGATCGGGTACACACTTACTCGATCGGGTAAGTTCTGATCTTGGTGCTTTGACTCTCGTTTTATCTCCCCTTGCATATGACTTGACTTCCATTATCCCCCTTGACCTCTTGAGTCGGGTTTGTTAATAGGGTTTCATGTAAAACGATGAATTCTTCGCCTAACTGATTGATCTTCTGACAACTGCGACATCGTCTTTACTTCTTCTTTCTTTTGAATCGGTGAACCTTCTTGAAATGCCTTCGACATGGTCAAGCTTGCTTCTTCAAATCGTCGGGTTCTAGGCAAACGCTCGGGAATATAGAAAAAGGGCGTAGAAACGTCACTTTCCCTACAAAACAGGTTAGAACATAGGAATTCGCCTAGAAGACGAGATTAGCTCATAAAATGGCTTAATAAAGCACAAATGACATACAAAACCGAGCTAAATTGGGGGTTTAAATCATACAAATATTCACTTATCAATAATTATAATGATCATGTGCCATACATACCATAATCATATGGTGGAGTTTGGCTTTAGTAGAGAATAAACATAATTGTTTTCTACTAGCTAAAACCGGTCCACATGTGTCCAATATGGACCATTTAGATTTTTGATATTTAACCCACAAATATTTATTAATCATATGCTTAATTATCTTGTATAATTAAGTGTTAATTTGATCATATAATAATTATATGAGTCAAATCAATAAATAATATATACTTAACTTTTAAGTGATGTTTTACCATTATATCAATATATGATGGGTCCCACAATTCCTAGTTAATTTAATTTACAACTCCTTATAAATATAATTAACTAATTACCTCTACCTTAATTTATATATAAAACCTCAACTAATTTAGTAAATTAACAATTAATTACTAAACTATATTTTATTTAATCATATTAAAATAAGATATAAATTTATTAGTCAATTATCTCATAATTGAATAATAATATTTAATTGAATTTGAAATCCAAACTCAATTTCTAACAATTAACTCTCATAACTAAATGTACATATCAAATATATGTAATGTGCTAATTAAATGTAACATATACAAATAATTAATTATACTATTTGGGTTTCTTCCTATAGGTGTGACCGAAAGGGATCAGTTGATGACCGCCGTCATACGACAATAACGTCTAACTCTAGTCAACTGAGCGTTATCGATTTACGTTAATCAACTGACGTGGAGTATCAAAATATACTAATCATACTACGGATATTCCAAATGAGATTTATTCTTTAAATGCACTATTCTGGAGGACTCTTACTCCAACAGCCTCGAGTTCGCCCCCGTGGTAATCTCGCCACGTGGGAGATGTGAACATTAATGATCCGGGTTTATCTCGCTGCGGTGAGATGGAAGTTCGACGCCTGTGGCTGCGGTCCAAGGTCAATAGGTTGTTTTGTAGAGCAGGATGGTAACCTGAGTCTACTGAAGTAACCGCTGTGGTGGCCCTCAGGTTTCTCTTATCCCTTGTGTTTTTTTTGCTTGTGCATTGATCGATATATAAATTTACTGACCCTTCTACTGTTTACAAAACTGCTGTGATCCATTGAGGGATGGTGAGCAGGTGATCACAGGTAACCCTTAGAGCATGACGGGGAAGAGGATGAGATCACTTATGAGTGTAGCTTCCGCATCATTTGGAGTCTTAGTTGTTAAACATTATTTATGCATTTGTTATGGATTTGAGTTGGTCGGATGGTATGCCATCTGTTGGAGACATGTATTGATATTTAAACAATGTTTAATAAAGTACTACTTTTTTTATTGCTTGTTGTGATTTTCACTGCCTCGGGCAACCGAGATGGTAGCACTTCCGTGTGCTAAGATGGCTTGTAAGTTATCTTTGTGTATGGGGGTGTTACAAAGTGGTGGATGGATGTAATGGGGAGACAAGAGATGTAAATGAGAAATCATGAATAAATATTCAGATATAGTTGTTAGTCGTTAGTAGAATCTTTCATGAGGATGTAGGACTAAAGGAAGGATGAGAGCTATTGAGTCTCAAAAGAGAATGTGGGAGTTTGTTATGATTATAGTTGGTAACTATCTTGAGATAGTGGTTTTAGTACCTTGTGGGTCATTTTGCGAGGAAAGATGCGTTGATGGAGAATGACAAATTGTGGTTGAGTTGGGAAACTTATGAAGAGACTATAATATTATTTGGACAAATGTTATGGTTGAGTTGAGGAAGTTATGCGTGAGTGTGGAGGTAGTCATAATTGGTTGTGTTGTCAGATTAACCTTTGTGGTATTGGGTGGCAAGATTGTGGGTTTGTGAGCAAAAGTGGAGTAATGTGCCATAGTCGCGTGGATTTGAGGGTGACGTTGAGATATGTTGAAATCTAGCTTTCTTGATGGGATTACTTAGGTGTTATTATGAGCTTGTTACTCATGTGTTGGATTAGTAGACTAAAGTATGAGTGTTCTCGTATAACGCTTAGAGATAAGTGTATATGATGTATTGGTAGTATGTGTGTGTCCAGTGAGGTTACCTCTATCATTTGGTAGTATGTGTCTTCTGTTGTGTACTGGTGTCAGTCATTTGGTGGTTGTTATGTCGGTCATGTGGGGATGCGATTCCAGTGAGTCAGTTAGAGTATCAAGTTCTGAGAGTTTGCAGTATTTATGTGTTGAGCATGTGTATAGAGGTCGTATTTCTATTGTTATCGATTCGTTAGCTGTTGTCTAGTGGATTTAAGAGAAGGGTCTAATCGGTGGAGCTTTTCAGTCGTTATTGTTGAGTTATTTGTTCTTTTTCCGCATGTACATATGGATTTGGATGCTTTGACTTGGTGGGTGTGAGGATGTCGAGAAATTTAATTATGGTGTGCTTGAAGTTGTAAATGGTTCATCGTCGTTTGGAGGATTTTATTGGGATATGGTGTTAGGGCGTATCATGGTTGAGTGTTATGTGGTTTAGATAGGACGTGAATTCAGAAGGATGCTATGAGTAATCGTGGTAAATGATTGGTCTAATGTTTCATGTTAAGGATTTTTGGATGGATTTTAGGTAATGTGAAAAATGGATGGTGTTGGAGTTGTCGTATAATTGGCAGTGTTGATATTGGAGTATTAAGAAATTTTGGGTAAGACGGGTTGATGATAATAAAGTAAATAGGTTAGAGTTAATGATGAATGGGGTTAGAGGGCGTAGCACCGTTTGAGGAGAACGGGTTGTCTCATTATCGTGACTGTGTTTTGTAAAATATTTAGAGGGAATATTAGTTGATTGGTAAGTTAAGAGGATTGGCAGTTAGTATTAGTTATTCGGTGATGATCGATCTTGGAGTTATGTGAAAGAATATAAGTATTTTGTATGGTGGATTAGGTGCTAGGTCTGTTTGAGAAGTTGAATTTGATATGATTGGTGAGTGTTGCAATATTGTTCAATGAAGAGTGTTGGCAGGTGTTGTTTAAAATTGGAGAACTGGTGTGGTGGGTTGGTTAATGATATCGTTAGGATGTGAAAATTTTGATAGCGACATTTGATGGTGTAAGTTCGGATGTCTTGTCGATGTATGTACTATTATAATTTTGAGTTATGATGTTGTATCAGATTGTGACGTTCTTCGAGGGTACGCTTGATATGTGATGGTGTTAGTGCTTGTGTGACTGCTTGGTTTCTCTTGATGGTAATGCGGGTGTGAACTTCGGGGACGAAGTTCATTTTAAGGAGGGAAGAAAGTAATAATCTGTATTAATTTTGTAAGACTTTTACTTTCTTATCAGT
This sequence comes from Heliosperma pusillum, assembly GCA_022085475.1. Lineage (NCBI taxonomy): Eukaryota > Viridiplantae > Streptophyta > Magnoliopsida > Caryophyllales > Caryophyllaceae > Heliosperma > Heliosperma pusillum. The sequence goes on along the minus strand of JAIUZE010035201.1, from coordinate 69,526 downwards.
CTTATTTGTTTGATGGAGACTTGGTGTTGGTTTGTTTCGAGGTGATACGTTCGAGGTTATATGTGATTGGTAGTCCTTGTCTCATAGGTGATGTTGTTGTGTAGTTATCATATGTTATGTGTTGTATTGGTGATATGTTATGCGTTGTATGCTGTGGTGTTGAGGTTGTGTTGAATTTTGTGTTTGTTGTTGGTAGGGTGTCTATTTGGGTAGGAGTATGAGTTGTGAATTTCGGGGACGAAGTTCGTTTTAAGGAGAGAAGACTGTAATACTGCGTATTCGTGAGTGCTTGGGACTCGGCCGAGTAGGGCTTACTCGACCGAGTACATCTGGTACTCGACCGAGTGAAGTCTACTCAACCGAGTGACTTTGGTGGGTGTATGTTGGTTGGTCCTGATCCTCTGCACTCGGTCGAGTGAATTTGGCACTCAACCGAGTGAGGCTTACTCGACCGAGTGACTTTGTTACTCGTTCGAGTAAGTCGGTTTTTCCGGATTTGTTGGCACGATTAATTAAGGGTTTAAGAGGAGAGATTCAGTTCATAATTCATTTTACGCTTCTAATCTGAAAACCTAATCTCTCGAACTCTTTCAAAAACCCTATTGGAACCTTTGATCGTTCGTGCCGGATCGTTCGTGCCGGATCGTTCGTTCCTTTGCCTTAATCGATTCTTGTGGTAAGTATTCATGTTATTGCTTTGATTGTGATTATGTTGATGGTTTTCATTTAATTGGGGTAAAGGAGATGAACTTGTATTGATTATGTTAATGTTAATTGCTTTAGGGGGGACTTCGTTGAGTAACACTTCTAATCCCTAGAGCTTTGTGTAGATCTTGATAAGGTAGGGTTTTCCGTACTCAGTAATTGTTGTTATTAATTGATGATATGAGTAAATGTATTGTTTGTGATTGATGATGGAGATGTTGGTGTCGGGTTTGGGGAGTTGCTGGCGATCTCATTGGTTACTATGGTTACTTGTGATTACGATCCTATTGGGGGGCAGGCACGCCCCGAGTTCGCCACCGTGGTTATCCTGCCACGTGGGGGATGTGCACATTAATGATCCAGGTTTATCTCGCTGCGGTGAAATGGAAATTCGACGCCTGTGGCTGCGGTCTAGGGTCAATAGGTGGTTTTGTAGAGCAGGCTGATAGCCTGAGTCTACTAAGGTAACTGCTGTGGTGGCCCTCGGGTTTCTCTTATTCCTTGTTCTTTTACTTGTGCATTGATTGATAGACACATTTACTGACCTTTCTACTGATTACAAAACTGTTGTGATCCATTGGGGGATGGTGAGCAGGTGATCGTAAGTAACCATCAGAGCATGACGGGGAAGAGGATGGGATCACTTATGAGTCTATCTTCCGCATCATTTGGAGTCTTAGTTGTTAAACATTATTTATGCATTTGTTATGGATTGGAGTTGGTCGGATGGTATGCCATCCGTTGGAGACATGTATTGATATTTAAACAATGTTTAATAAAGTACTGCTTCCTTTATTGCTTGTTGTGATGTTCACTACCTCGGGCAACCGAGATGGTAGCACTTCCGCATGCTAAGGGGGCCTTGTAAGGTACCTTGGTGTATGGGGGTGTTATTGTTGGAGTAAGTGTACTCAACAATAGTGCGATTACTGATTTAAATCTCAATAACAAGAATACAAAGGGATAATTAACATTATAGTCAACTGATCCACATCAATCGGTAACGATTAGCTTACTAGAGTTTGAAGTTACTGTCGTATGACGGTGGTGATCAGTTGATCCCTTGAGGTCACACCGAAAGGGCGATTTTCTTATCATGAAAGTTAATTAATTGTATAGTGATACAGATTAATTAATCCCTTAATTGAACGAGTTCAAATTATATATGAGAATTGTATCTTATTGTAATATGATTAGATAGGATACATATTGGTAATTAAATGTTATATTACCAAAGTTGAATATTGTTTATGAAACATTAGAGATAAGAATGATTGGTTAATAGTAATTACAATAAGTTGTAGATTATATTAACAATATGTGAGATGATCCATTTTACATACATATAATTATAAATTATTACTTAAAATATTAAGTATGATTTATTTGTTATAAGATTGTATTTAATTACTTAAATAAATTTTTATAAGGACAATTACATGCAACATGTCATATGTCACATATATGACAAATGACAATATTAGAAAGTTAAAATGGGATCCCATATTACATAATGGAGCCGGGTTTGGGTAGTTGGGAATTAGGGTGTATATACTTTGTGATTAATTGTTAAGACACAATCAATACCCTAATTACCTAAGACCTACCCTTGTCTTTTTTATAAGAGAAAAAGTGAGGCATGCTTGTCCCCTCACTTTGTCCCATAACCGATGGCTCCTTAGGTGAGAAAATGAGAATAAGTTCTCATCTTTTTCTCACATACAAGATTGTGTTTTTGAACACAGCTTATCTCTCTAAACAAAATAACTCAAGGAAGTTATTTTAAATCCATTCTCATATTCATACTCATTACATTACTAGTAGTAGTAATAACTTATATTTTCAGGGAGCCTCTTATCTTATCTAGTAATATAAGATAAAGGGTGATTGTGGGATAGTCTAGGTGCATCCAAAAGAAGGGCTTATACACTTAGAGCTTAGGGAAATTCATCCCTTGTTTAATTAGCTCAAGAACAAGAACAAGAAGGAGTCTTGTTCTTGTGCCCTTTACTCGTCCAAAACACTAAGTGATGAACAATTTTCTTCTCTACCTTTGTTTTATTTAGTTTGCATGCACTAGATCTAGGGAACTAATTAAAGAGTTAATTATTTAATCTTAAAAAGAGTCTCAAGAGTAGGTATATGAACCTAACAATTGGTATCAGAGCATATGGATGTTGCATGCAAATCGGTTTTAAAATATTTTACGAGTTAAAGTAACTAAATAAAACTATAAATTTGTATTTTATATGATAAAGTCACAAAATTTTTATGCATCATATACCTTCTGGTCCTTAAATGATTTTAGGTCATTTTGATGATTTATGGAAGATTATTGCTTTATTTAAAGACACATTTTAATAAACACTTTTATTTACTAAATATAGTTAGAGTTCGAAACTGGCCATGAAATTTTAGTAAAAAATCACATGCCTATTTACCTACTTTATGTAAAGTTTGAGATAAATATGATTTATTTTGCATGAGTTATGATTTTTAATAGTTAAAATGGCATATATAGTGATTATTTTGGCATAAATAGCTAAAATGATTTTTTGGCATGAGAAAATTATCATATATTGCATAAATATTTTACATATCATATTTATAAGTTGAAAATTAATTAGATTAATTTTCGTGTGTTTTGAGTATTTTATTTGATAAAATCGATTAAGTGCAACTATATTTTCCTCTAAAATGATTCGAACATTTTTGACCAAACATTTGACATGATAATGTTTTTGGAAATGTTCCAAAATATTCAAAATTTTAATTTTCAAATTTATAAATTATTGTAATAAAATTTGGAATTATTACATAAACGTTATGTGAATAAGGGTAAAAAACGAGCAATAATGCAAAACCGAGTTGAATTATTGTCAAATAATTAAAGGAGACTAATTTTTGAGTCCTAAAACAGTTAGGATAGTTAACTTGGACTTAAATTTGATTTAAGTGTTGATTTGTGAATTTAATTGGTTATTATCACGCATTTCCATAAAGCCGGGTTATACACGATATAAGTTTTATTAGGGAGATTTGGCACATATATATTGCATGAGTCTTACATATAAATATTCTGCATTTTGAATGAATGAATGTCATTTTTGAATTTATGTAATTTTGAATTATGTAATTTGTCTTAGTGTGGCCTTAGTTTTAATAGATATTACTCGTAATGTAAGGGAATATTGATTCGGTTGTAATTTTATGTGATCTCGTATCACTTTTATTGTAATATTTAATTTTTACAAATGTAAAATAGGAAAGTCATGTAATTTTTATTATATATTTTTGTAATTATTTGTAGTCCCGGAGTTTCCTAAAGACGGAGCCATTCAGAAAGATGTTCCGAAAAAGACGGTGTCCTTGGGAGGCGTTCACATGAAGTTCAAGGGACCAAAGGAGTTGGTTTCCGAATTTTTAAATAGATTATTTGATTTTCTATTTCTAGGAATGTCATACTACGAATTTATTTTTTTGCTTGCATTTTTATTTATATGTCACATGCATGCCAAATCGCCATATAAATCACACATGCATTTTATCGACTTAATCGACCGCGTCAATTCTAATTATCGATAGATCACCAATTTTTTTCACTTAAAAGAGATAGATAATAAATTGACTTGATCTCTATATTTATTAATTGAGATTTAGCCTTAACAAATAGCAGAACCCATGAATCCCAATTTCATAAGGAAGCAGGTTCGGCTCACCGAGGTGCTATACTTATTACGTTGGGTAAGTGGGGCTTATTGCATCGAAATTTGGTTGAACTCAACGGAAAAATTAGGGTCCGTGGCCCATGTGTTCCGGGCTAAAGATGACAATAAAGTATTTCATCGACCAAGAATTCTAATGGTAGAATCGGTTAAAGAGTTAACCCACCAAGTAATAATAATAAAGGTCGTGGAATCTGTGGCTCACATAAACCCGAGTTAATATAGGAATTGGGTCTTGGAATCAATTATGAAATTGGGTAGAGATCATTATATAAATGCTAAACTTGTTTAAAATGTTTACAAGTAATTTAAAACAATAAATGTTGATGTTTCTTTCATCTAGCTCATATTTTCTAGTCAAAACTTGTTTTGTTCGCAATGTCGGCAAACGATAACGAGGTTCGACCTCCCGCACCACAACTCACCAGCGTATCATGGCTTAGATCCTATATGGATCAATGCAAATTTGAAAAGAATTGTTCTAATTTCGCGAATTGGAATGGGCAACTTTGCCTTGCCACCAAAGGTGATGGTAAGCTTCGTTACCTCACAAAGCCTTCTCCCAACGCTCCTAAATGCAAGGTCAACTAACGCCGCAAAGGTGGCCTATGAGACCTACCAAATAGAATCGGCCACGATCAAGAATGTCTTGATCTTCTCTATACATGCCGAGCTTCAAAGGAATGTCATAAAGATGAATTCAACGTATGAGATCTACACTAAACTCGTGACCATTTTTTCACGAGCTCTTAGGATCATTCAATATGAAGTCGCTTCTTAATTTTTAGACCTTAAACATGAAGGATGGTCAATATGTGTGCTCCCACATACTCAAATGATTGAGCATGTCGAGATACTCAAGAAGTAGGGAATAGCGTTTCCTGAGCAACTTGTGATTGACCGCATACTCCACTCCCTAAACCGTATCAAAGGGTTTGTAAATTTTAGGGTTAACTTCAACATGCAAAACGTCACCACGACTCTACATGAGTTGCACAAATTGGTTGTGCGAACTGAGCGTGATATGGGCTACCATGCTAGCACTAGCAAAGATGTTTTGAACATCAAATGACAAAAGCAAAGGGAAGTTCAAGAAGAGTGGACACAAAGGGAAGAAGCCCACACCTTCTAAGGACACAGAAAGGATATTGGGAATAGTTCTTCTAAGTCTAAGAAGGGTGTCCCCTCTAACGAGAAGTGCCATTATTCTAGTGTTAAAGGCCATTGGAAACATATTTGCCCAAGATTTTTGGGAGATATTAAGACTGGACGAGTTCTTCCAGTAGATAATAGTTCTCCCGGATGTTTATGTTATTGATATTAATCTCAACTTTGGTTTTTTTGATACAAGTTGTAGTTCTTATCCTCCTAATTAGATTAAGGGCATGAGAAGAAATACATGGCAAAGCAAGCTTTAGGGAATTTCCAAGATGAGGGAGTTAAGGTAGCCATCACATAGAGGAGACCTAAGGATTAGCTTGGCATTCTTGTTATTTGTCTTTCTAGTTATTTTTAATGTCGTTTTGGAACTTTTTATTTCCGTGTTAGACATGGAAACTGGTTATTATTTCCATTTTGAACGACAATTGTTGTAATTTATAATGATAACTTGGTTTTCAATCTAAGTCATTATGTTTATCGAATTTATGTTCTAAACTTTTCATTATACAAAGTTTATCTTAAACATAAAGTATTGTGACAAATTGATCATATGAGAAAATATAATGATTTGATCATTATAATCGCCTAAGTTATGAATTGGATTCTTACTTATGCACTTGTGACTAAGTATCACAACTTATTTGAAATAAGAAAGATCAATTGCATAGTCAAATCGAGTTAATGAACTCACATTTGGGGATTTGCAATCCACATAAGCCCCAAGATAAGATCTTATAACGCCAATATGACTCCATACGAGTTATGGAAGGGATGAGAACCCAAAATTTGTACAATACATGGATGAAGATCCAAGTATTTAGCTTAGATAAAACAAGTCTATTGAGAAGTTAGAATACAAAGTCTAAAAAAATAAGTCTGCTATAGATCGCTCAAAGGTAATACGAGCATTTTACCTCATTAAGCCTAGAGAACAAAGCTGTTTGTGGCTCATGGTGCTATCCTTCAAGAAAATATGTGTATTTTCAAAAGGATAGAGTGGGAGAAAATTTGCCACAAACTAATTTTTGGATAGACAGATAAGAGAAAATGTTCTTAAGTCGTCCAAGGTTAGAGGCTAGTAGTTAAAATTATTACTTTTTTAAAGTAATAGGAATATGATCTATAAATTGGCGGTTATAGTTTCCAATTCGAACTTGTTGCATAAGAGCCCTAAGAATACAAGATGGATACTATACATATAAAACTACTTGGGGAGGTTTGGACTTCCCTAGGGTGAATAAAACTTTATTGTAAAGTATTATATATAAGTTACAATATAACCATCTTTGAGATCCAAGATTATTCCATCTACACCTCGTTGAAACTATATGTATGACAAAGTGACAAAGAGTTGTTTAAAGTTACCTTTCTAAATGGGCATTTAGAAGTGGACAAGTTGTCGTACAAAACTTAGGAGATTAATGTGTGATCCTAAGAGAGCAGTTGAGAGGTTGTAATAATCATTGAATGACAAGAGAGAATGGTTTCCACGAATTGTCAAAGAGCCATGTTCATGAATGAAGTTAAGTGGGAGCTAGATATATCATATGTGGAGATGAAGGTTAGTGGGAGCTGAGTTATCATGTATGGACATGATGATTAGTGGGAGTACAATATCTTCCATGTCTTGTATGTATGAGACATATTAATCATTAGGAATGATGTACTAACATTGCCTTTCGTGGAGGAGTGTTTAGGAAATCATTTTTAGATGAAAGAGTTGGAATAAGCATATCGTATCTGAGGCAAAATATCTTCCATGTCTCATATGTAGGAGACATATCAGATATATCAATCATTAGGGAATGATTTACTGACATTGCCTTCCGTTGAGGAGTGTTTTGGAAATAATTTCTAGATGAAAGACTTGGAAGAAACTTATCGTGGCTTAAGTATCCAAAATCTATAGTGATAGATGAGAATCTTATATTGATAAGGATCCTTCATCTAAGCATCAACATGATAAGAGAGTTCTTCATATTGATGAACGTGGGATCACTATGAAGTAGTCATAGGTATCCACTGAACCTAAAAGTGGTTTAATCACATGATTGCTAATGTTTCCGCCATTAGGCCAATCATGTATGCCAAGATATGCACATACCTTGATGAGTTGTATGCTTGGAGGATGACAAGTCAATAACAAATCAATCCATATGAGAGTCATTGGATAGCCTTCAAGAATATTCATGAGTTTCTCGAGGAGAACTATGAGTTCATTCTTGCGTTTGGTAATGATAACTTAGTTGTTTGTTAAATGTTACACAAACCCAAGTTTCCAAATCTCTAAGGATCTGAAAAAATCCTGGCTAAATTTTGTTATATTGAAAGCGAATAATTAAAAGACATGATTGAAGTGTCAATCATTGAAGATTCTACAAATAGAGTCTTAGTACATGGTAATGAGGAAAAGGTGGCTCATAAGGATCTAATAGTAGACCCTTTCACCAACATACCTATCACGTAGTTATTGTGATAACAAGTGGGAGCATATTTTAAGTAAAAGAGCCCAACACTCGATAGAGATCTAGTGATATACTTAGATAAATTCATGTTATTGGGAATAACGATGAATGAAAAGGCAATTCATAAAGTTGGAATAAATGGATACATGGTATATCCACTATCCAAGCTTTTATTGCATTTAGACAAGATGGCCATGAAGTGTCATGTTATATCGTGTTGATTGTTCATATATGATAATCACATTTATCGTTTGAGTTTCTAAAACTCATTATTGTGCTTTGTTATATCCAAATAGGTTGTAGCAGTGATGACTTTGAACCCTATTAAAGTGAACTGGATTAATATAGCCTTGGCCCCTAGTTGCTTACATGAGGTGACGTATCAATGTGACTGGAGTGTGATGCGATTGATGGCAAATAAAAGTGCCATAGAGTTATATGAGATGACTAGTCGATCACAGACTTTATGGGACACTCTGTCGGGCAGTGACCGCTTATAGAGTTCTAGCAATTCATGAAGCCTGGTCGTGGCGAGAGCTACTATAGTATTCTTTTTTAGTCAATTTTTTAGACTTGAGACTATTCGCCCAAGTCGACATAGTTTCTGATTGACTATGATTTTTGCCCTAAGCCATTCTGTAAAAAGGGGTGGATGGGCAATTATTGGGTCATGAAGAACTGTGAGTCTATGAAGGGAATAGTGCGATAGAAACTGTCCAACGCCTTGTCAGGGTTATCCAATATCTCAAGGCCACTCGAGGAGTAGTGAACTGGAAATGCGTGGCTACGCTCATAAGGTATCTACGGTAGATAATTCCGGTTAGTCAATTACTCTCCAGATGGAGGAAACCACTCAAGATATGATCACATGCAAGTACGACCTGCAAGACACCTTGCATTAAGTGGGAGATTATAATAGGACAAGAGAATTGGTGACGCACACTTGTTTCGAACAAGTGGGAGATTGTTGGAGTAAGTGTCCTTAACAATAGTGCGATCACTTAATTAAATCTCAATAACAAGAATACAAAGGGATGATTAACATTATAGTCAACTGATCCACATTAATCGGTAACGATTGGCTTACTGGAGTTTGAAGTTACTGTCGTATGACGGTGGTGATCAGTTGATCCCTTGAGGTCACACAGAAAAGACAATTCGTTAATCATGAAAGTTAATTAATTGTATAGTGATACAAATTAATTAATCCCTTAATTGAACGAGTTCAAATTATATATGAGAATTGTATCTTATTGTAATATGATTAGATAAGATACATATTGGTAATTAAATGTTATATTACCAAAGTTGAATAATGTTTATGAAACATTAGAGAAAGTAAAAAATTGGTGAATTATAACTACAATAAGTTGTAGATTATATTAACAATATGTGAGATGATCCATTTTACATACATTTAATTATAAATTATTACTTAAAAGGTTAAGTATGATTTATTTGTTATAACGTTTAATTTAAATACTTAAATATATTTTTATAAGTCCAACTACATGCAATGTGACGGAATCAAAACCATATCGTAGTTCGATAACCTGCTACATGGCATCTTAGATTTTCTTGCTGATTAATACGAAGTAACTGTTGTCCTTCGAGAAATCTCACTTGAGAGTTATCATCCATATTGCTGTCAATCGTTTCTTTTCTCTTCGATCGTTTTTTGCTCTGGGTCTCGTATTGAGTTTCAGCTTGCAATGGATCTAAAATAAGTTGATTTTAGAGCCTGCAGTTTAAAGGTTTATCAGTGGTCTATGAAGCTAACATCTTTAGAGCCCCTAGTTTACATTGGAATTAAAATCGTAGACTTTAGTGCCCCCATTTTAAAGTGTACCTAAAATTCACAAGTACAAATAGAAAAAAATGTTGCACAATAAAAAAACATATAGTATCATAGCTTGAGTACAAAAATTTCGAATTACTAATTTCGAGAGAAGGACAAGTTCTTTGAACATGGCATAAGTATATCAAAAAATTTAAATTTTTGGAATTTCACTTCCAAAATAGAATTTTTTAAATTCGCGGGTAAAATCTCCAATTTTGAAATTTTACTTCAGAAATGGAATTCTTAAAATTCGCGGGTAAAAACATCAATTTTGGAATTTCACTTCGGAAATAGAATTCTTTGAATTTTCTAGTAAAAACACCAGTTTTGGAATTTTACTTCGGAAATGGAATTCTTAGAATTCGCGACAGGAAAAAATAAGGAAATTCTTAGGATTCGAGAGAATTCTGAGACTGTCAATTATGACGAACTTCCGATAAGCAAATTTGAAAGGGATCCTTAGGATTTGAGGGAATTTTTAATTCCTGGAGCACAAATGATTCGTATTCACACAACGATACTTAGCGACGTACGACATTGATTTTTTAAAGCATAGCCTGCTACCCATAAAAAAAAAAAAAAAAAAAAAAAATTCGTAAGTGTGCATACCCAAAATATTTCAATTAATGAAAATAACGTGATCGAATCATAGAAAGGCCAGAAATAGCAGAAAATGTCAAAATTCGCTGCAAAAATAATCAATATCCCTTTATATAAATAACGACACTCTTCATGGATGTTTCCTAATTTTGCCTCATTCTTTTCTTATAAAAAGGAGGAGCAGAGAGAGAAATTTACTCTCAAACAAAAAGCTCTTTTTGCTCTCTTTACCCCAAAACACTAATTTACAAAAATTCTTATTGCTTTCTTGTTTCCTCATGTATAATTTAATCAGTTCCAATCGCCCTTGGGGATCAAGTTATGATGGGGCTGAAAAACATGTCGTTTCGGAAGCTTCGCATGTTCAACTACTTTCCGTAGCTTAAATTCAACCCGAACTTGCCTTTTAGACACCTAACTCAATTATTGGAATCCTGTAAATCATGTTTTTACATTCCCAGATGGTAAAGTTTGTCCTCTTCCTCAGGAAATAATAGCTTTTGGAGAATGCAGGCTTGGGGCTCTCCATGCCGTTTCTTAATTTCTTCTAGGGTGGAGACAAAAATATAGGGACTATGTTGGATTGTCCCGCACTAAATCCCATGTTAGTATTGATTGGAAGAGGTTGATCTTTTTGCGATTCTTTGCAAATATTTCTATTCGCAAGATTGTTCGGTGACTGCGGCACATCGTCGCAGGGCATATGGGTTAGTTATGCTTCACTTTTTTGTGTTTGAAGGGAGGATGCATCACACCACTTGTGTAGGATAAGTCACAAACTTATTTTAGTGGTATCCCAGATGGAGAGAAGTTGCAATTCGTCTTGCCTTATTCTTGCTTACACAATTAGGAGCCTTAATTCAAAAAAAAGGCCAACCTTTCAACTGAGTGGTCAGGATGTACATGTCCTCTGCAGGTATTTATCCTTTTTTCTTTTGTCTTTCGATCAGTTGTTTTCTTTTTTTTTTGCTTTTTCTTGCGCGTGTTTTTTTCTTTATTCCTTTTTTTCCAAGCGTTTCTTTTCTCTTTTTTTAAGCCCTATTTCTTTTCGTAGATAAGTTGCCTATGTATATGCCTAAGTAGAATCAAACGGAATACATAGTTCCACAAAGGTAATTTGAAAGAGAGTGTATTGCAACTAACAATTTCAAACACAAAAGCAACACAACGAAGTTCTCATGTCTTCGACTGTTCAAAACATCATAATTAAAAACGATTCTCTTTTTTTTTTTGTTTATGATATTAAGGGCTAAAATTAAGAATAGTATTTCATTAGCTGGTCCAAATTCGTTGGATTCGTGAAGTCATTCCCATCCAAATAAGTGAATTTGACTGCTCCCCCTGACATTATCTTCTTAACCAAGTAGGCAACTGCCCTATTCGGTTTAAATTTAACCCTCGGGTCGACTAGCAATAAAGCTCGTACTCATTAAAGACCTAAATTACCATCTTTGATTCCACTGGGCTTCACCTGTTTTTTGAAAGCTCTTTCTATCATTTTTTTGTAGACTTGAATGTATTAAAGGGCATTCAAATGGCGCTCATCCAGTAATTCCAGTAAGTCGTACCATACCCTAACCCAATCAGCTTACGCAACCTCACTTTCTAGCAAAATCCTGAAAACGGGAATTCTAGTTCGAATTGTTAAACAGCTTCCATCCATACGTAAGGTAGTATGATGTTGCACTGGTTACAGTTCTAATAGACGTCCTATATCTCCATAATGCGAATGGCATTTTCTCTAGCCATTCGCGATAATTGTAAGTCTTTTTCTTCAAGATGACTGTGATAGTATTATTTGCTGCCTCCACCACACCTTTTGTCTGAGGTCTATACGGCGAAGAAGTGTGACGCTTGATTTTGTATTTGCAAGTAAAATGACAGTTTCAGCCTGGAAGTGGGCCCCGTGATCAGTGATCAACTCATGAGGTACCCCATATCTGCAAATAATCTTCCTTTCTATACCTTTGGATTCATGCTTCACATTTAGTACTCGATAAGACTTCGCTTCTACCCACTTAGTGAAGTAGTCAATGGCCGACTAGGATAAAACAATGCCCACCTGATCCAGATGGATTAACCTTTCCACTGATATCCGTACCCCATGTCAAAAATGGCCATGGTGACGTCATGGTGACAACATTGATGGTGGCACGTGTTGCACATTAGCAAAGATTTGACAGTTATGACAATGTCTGACGTACTTGGGACAATCTGATTCCATCGTAGTTCAGTATTATCGTGGACGTATAATATTTCAAATAAGCACGTGCGCATTCATGTGGGGCCCACATTCCCCGTCAGGGATTTCTTACATTACCTTTTCTACTCTCTTTTAGTCTATGCATCGCAGTAAAATTCCTTAAGCCGTTCTCTTATACATTTCTCCGTCCTTTGTTCTAACGAATTGACCTGTTAGCATTCGGATTGCCCATTCGTCTCGAGTATCTGAATTTGTTGGGTATTCTCTCGTTTCTTTTTATGTCAAAATTGCTTGATGCGAAGGCTGAGCCTCAAATTCTACGGCAGTGTCGATTGCATTAATATGCGCAGGTGTTAATCTTCTTTCGACAGAAAATGACATACTATCCATATGATCATGCATGTTGATTAAGGCAGCTAATTAAGACAAGGCGTTTGCGAATTGGTTCCCATCCCGAGGTAAATGAACGTAATCCACATGATCAAAGAATTTTTCTAACTCTTAAATTTTCGCTTTGTATGGGGCAAGGCTATTACTTCGAATATTCCATGACCCCGCAACTTGGTTGATAACCAGAGATGAATCTCCGTGCACCATTAGATTTTTAATATCCAACTCGATAGCATTGTGCAGTCCAAGTAAGCATGCCTCATATTCGGCAGCGTTATTGGTGACGTCAAGATCCAGTTTGATTGATAATGGCACATGTTCCCCTTCAGGTAAAATGAGCACAATACCAGCTCCGGATCCTCTTCGTTTTGATGTTCCAGCAAATTATAAGTCCCACATTTCATCTTCGATGTTGACGATTTTTTCATCTGGAAATAAGCAAGTATAACCTACTTGTGTCTCTTCTATGGGATTGTCTGCAAGGAAGTCGGCAACAACTCTCCTTTATAAGCAAGTATCAACCACTTTGTTGCCCAAACGAGAGCTAGACATGTCTTCTCCAACTGTGTGTGTTACTAATGTATTAAATCGCCCATTCTTCTTTGTCAATTGCCTGAGCTACAATTGCCCTCATTGTTCTATCTGTCACAGTTAGATACAATAATAAGGGTAAGCGAGGTTGAGGAGGACTAAGCACTAGTAGGGATGACAACACTTCTTTTATTTTGTCAAAGGCTGCTTGGCATTGATCGTCCCATGTAGTATGCTCATCAACCTTCAGTTTCTTAAAGATTGGTTCACATACCATATTTAACTTGGAAATGAAACGGCTGATGTACTAAATTCTGCCTGGAAAGCCTCGAATTTCTTTCTCATTCTTTGGATGAGCCATCTTCATTATGACCTTAATCTTCTATGGATCTATTTCGATGACACAGTGGCAAACGATATGACCCTGAAGCTTGCCATATGTAACTCCAAATGTGCATTTCTGAGGATTAAACCTCATATTGTACATGCGAAACTGTTCAAATAATTTTGCAACGCACTAAAGTGGCCATCGCGTTCTTTTGATTTTACGATCATGTAATTTATATAGACCTCTACTTCTTTGGGCATAATGTCATGTAGCAAGAGCGTTGCTGTTCTTTAGTAGGTTGTCCCAGCATTGATCAAACAGAAGGGCATGACTATGTAGCAATAAGTTCCCCTTTGCGCGGTGAATGTTGTTTTATCCATGTCTTCCTCGGCCATTTTTATCTGATTATACCCAACATAATCATCCATGAAGGATAGTAGTGCGTTAACTAACGTATTGTCAACCAAAATATCTATATGAGGATGTGCAAAACCGTCCTTCGAATTGGCCTTGTTCAAGTCTCGGAAATAAAACAAACTTGCACCTTGCTATCTTTCTTTGGTACTAGCACGACATTAGAAACCCAATTTGAGTATTCTGATATCTTTATAAACCCGGCTTTGACCTCTTTATCAATTTTTTATTTAACCTTCAAATATCATTTTGTGCGCCTTCTGCGTAGCTTTTATTTGAGAGGCTTGAAATCCGGCTTGATTGGAATCTTGTGCATTGCAATTTCTCAATCTATACCTGGCATGTCTTTGTAAGACCATGCAAACACATCCTTGAACTCGATCAATAAGTCGATAAATCTCTGCCTTCCTACAAGATCAAAGGTAGCTCCTATCTTAAACTCCTGCAGTTCTATGGCAGTACCCATTTAATGGTTTTAGTATCTTCGATCACTGATGTTTCTGTTTTAACTTTTCAAGCCCTTTAACAATCTGAGGAGGTAGCTCTACCTTCTCCTCTTCTTCTTCAACCTGTTCATTTTCATTTTCATTTTCGCTGCCAATATCATTTTTAATACAATTATTTTCAAAAATCAAATTATCATGTGTAGGAGACCAGTCGTAAGCAAACTGGTTCATGTTATTAAGGTTGAAATTGCAAAAAGCCGAGTACATTTCGGCCAACTGACTGGAGGTCAGTGGTGAGACAGTAGCATTCGGAGAGGCGCCGTAATGCTTCTTGGTGGACGTACATAAGTTGTAATAGCGATAAAGAGAAAGACTAGGGAATTGGTGTCTTCGACACTCGACATCTTAGACTGAATCTTATGACCTATCTCAGACACCAACTGAGACTTAGACTTAGACTCAGTATCAGAATATAAGCTTCGGATGTCCTTTAAAGATTTTTCTTCTCCAGTAGTCTTGAATAGGTGACCCGAATTATCTGTCCATTTAATGGTCTTCCGCTATCTTGTGCAAGCCCTACAAAGAACTAGATCATAAATAAGGGTAGAAGGGTCGAAATTCTCGCTTCTTAGTACATGATTTACCAAATCTTTGTTTGGGGTCATGGCAATCCTTTCTTCTCTAAAGAAAAGACCTAAATCCTTCCCATTTACGACTGATGTTGACTCCTTCTTCGATGGCATAGCGGTCAAAATGTCGTTGGAAATATTATTACAATCATGGAATACTTAGATTCCAGCAACCATTTTCTTACTCTTAGAGTCATACAATGGTTCAGGAAAGTCTAGGCATGGTGTTTCTTCTCCAGCGTTGACAAAATACTCATTTAGAGTTGGGTAGTAAGGTTCCATGTAACTATTGAATTCAACCAATCCCTTTTTTCTCTGAACGTCTTTTTCAATTGGCTTGTATCCCAAACCAAATATTTTCCCACTTGGTAAGGCATCATTCATTATAGGTGTACCGTCTTTTATAGGGTACAAAGAAAAACGAGACTAAAGTAACGACCTATTTTATGCAGTACCTCGCATACATAGCTTTCCATGAACATATCTATGTTGGCTAGGTCGAGGTTAGATTCAATGACATTTACAATCCCGAAACCACAAAGCCCGTTCTATGCCTCAATGCTGACTTGTGAGGTGGCGTTAGTATTAGTTACCATAAATGGCGTAGCTTTAATTGTTATAGTCTACCCTTTCATTGGGATCTTGATCTTCGTATGCAAGGTAGAGGACACGACCCCAACAAAATGATCCATGGGCATCCTAACAAGAGATTGAAAGAAGAAGTGACATCTATCACTTGGTATTCTACCTTCTTCTCAATTGGTCCAACACAAATAACTAAACTGACGAGCCCGACTATTCGATGTACTGTGCCATCGAAAGCACGAACCGTTTTCATGAATTGTTATAGTCTACCCTTTCATTGGGATCTCGCGCGATTTTTTTAACCGCATGTTTTTCCGCTTCAATTCATAAGTCACATATTCAATGTAAGAAGTGAAGGATTCTATATAAACATAAGAAATGTGCTGTTTTTTTCCGATGTGGGATGGATTTGCGACGGAATTTCCGTCGCAAATCCATTAATCCGTCGCAAAAATTATTTGCGACGGAATTTCCGTCGCAAAATCCGTCGCAAACACTATTCACAAAAAAAAAAATTTTTTTTTTTTTTTTTTTTTTCATTTTATCATTTGCGGGTGAATTTATCTTGCGACGGAATTTCCGTCGCAAAATCCGTCGCAAAATGATGTATTGCGACGGAATGCAATCCGTCGCAAAACATCCGTCGCAAAACATCAAAAATTCCGTCGCAAAGTCAATTTTGCGACGGATTTGAATTCCGTCGCAACAAATCCGTCGCAAAATGCCTTTTTTGTTGTAGTGTCATGGGAATCACATTCACAGCCGACACGTCATCGATAAAGGTCATTGGGATATTTTTGTGACGACATGTCACAATAATGTAAAGAGCGAGGTTGTGCCGTGACCCATAGGTTGGTAGATCTTCGTCTGATAAAGCTACGACATTAGTAAGCCGTGCTTGATTGTGAGCAATAGTGGGGAACATGTCATCTTGAATAGTGGTCGGTGACAAAGTCATGTTCATTAGAGCGTGGAGCAAAGCTTGGCAATGCTCGTATGAACTCGAAATAATCTGCCATATAGACATGTCAGCCGTAGTCTTTTGGAGTTTCTTAATGTGGAAAGTCTTTGAGGTTGATCCTTTATTAAGAACCTCGACTAATTCATTTGCTTGAGAGGGGACTGCCTTCGGGGTTTCTTTGGAGGTTGAGGCATGGTTAGCCTTATCAACTTGGTAAGGTCGCCCAGATCGAGTGAAAAGGTTGGACGCAAGAGCGATCTTTCTAGCTTTAAAAAATTCATCCTTAGTGTGTGGAATATAAGGACCCTTGGCTAGGTACACATCTTCCTCTTCATCATCCTAGATACCATTAACTTTGTTGGAGGCATCTAGGATGAAGGGAGTACAATCAATGGCAAAACTCCTAATGAGAATTTCATTCTTCTTTGGGATTCGCAAAAAACGTGAACAATCAATGAAAATGTCCCCAACGAATATCCCATTATTTCGACATGAGCGAATGAGATGATAGTAATCCCGAGCTTCTTCAATAAAGACTCAATTTGTGTGATCTACAAATGGGTTGCTGATATTTTTGGGTTTGGTGGTAGGTAATGGAATGGTCCTATTTTCAATTATGTCTTGTATCTGTGCTTCAACCTAAAGCACTTCTCCGTGTCATGGCCCCTATCACGGTGAAAGGCTCAGTAAGGATCTGCCTTAAACCATTTAGGATTCTTGTTGGCTGGAGAGGCCGGAGTTGGACCGATGGGTTCTAGCTTGACTTGGCCCCTATCAACCTCTGTAGAGCATAAGCATAAGTGTAACCTATATTGGTAAACTTCATAGGAGCACGTTGAACCTTCTTCGAAGGGCCATCTAGAAGATGGAGTATTTGGATATTGTTGGAGGAATTGGATATCTTAGCCTTAGAAATAGAGCCTTGATAGCCCTTTGGCTTCTCGATCTCAACTTGTCCTCGGTTGTCTTCGATTCTAACCCCAATGACGGCAAACGTCTTGAAAGTTCGGAAACTTTGCTACTTCAACACATCCCGATACGTAGGTCGGGGATTTTTTACGAACTTTTCGATAATGACTACCTCTTAGGGTTTGGCGGCCAGCTTCACACTTTCTGATGCGGGAGCATTAGAAGACAATGAAAATAAAGTCTTAATCACTCGAAATGTATCTCACATTTCCAAAGGTTTCAAAATGGGATTAAGCTTAGTAAATATGATAACATGGAAGAGTGAAGATGGCTTGGAGTTTGAACACGGATAAAGCACAAGTGGACACGGGTTCCAAGGTGGCAAAACCGTGTAGTGTAACACGTTTTCCAAGGGTGGCCAAAACCGTGTGATAGCTGCCATATTTTCATAGTTTCTGGTTTTTTTTTTTTAATAAAGTAGTGTGATAATCTTATTTAATAATAAGGTAGTGTTCACACTATTTCCTAATTTCTATCTAGCTAGTTTAGTACTAGTAGTATAAATACCAAGCTATGTAATCAGAATTATTCATACAATTTGAGAGTTTAATACAAGAAGTTCTTGTTTAATTCTTATTGCTTGCGAGCTTTAAGTTTGTTGGTTCGTTCTTGCGAGAGTGAATTAATACATATTCTTCCTTGCGAGGTTGAGTAGTATTCGTGGCTAAATCGAATTCCTTGCGAGGGAGGAGAGTTAGAGCACGTCATATCCTTTATATTTGCGTTCATATACATATAAAACCACAAAAACACGTTAATTTCCGCTGCAACTTTATTAAAAACAAACGAACAGTTTCCTGAACTGTTTAAACCAAACAAACGAGTGAGTTTTACATCAATTTGGCACCAGAGCTAGGTTTTAAATATATTTCTTAGTATATTTGTCTTGGGAGTTCTATAATCATGAGTAATGGAGAGGAAGGTCCAAAAACTTGGCAAGAAGGCCATCATGTGCTAAGGGGCGATATATCTAAACTGACCTACGTGATTAGAAACCTAGCTATCAAGCTAGACAAGAATAAAGAAGACGTGGACAGCAATGGTGATGTTGAAAGTTGAAGAAACACGATCAAGAAACAAAACAAGAGACAAGGATGATGATGATCGTGGATTGAAACTTGATATTCCAGAATTCAACGGTAACATGGACCCGAAAAAGTTTATGGATTGGTTGCGACAAACCGAACGTATTTTCGAATATAAGGACTACGATGACAAGAAGCAATTCAAGATAGCCACTCTTAAACTTAACAAGTATGCTTCCTTATGGTATGAAAACTTAAAGAAGCAAAGAAAGAAGGTTGGAAAACCTAAGATTGAGTCTTCGGAAAAATTGAAGAAGCACTTAAAGAAGTGATTCATGCTAAGAGATTACGAACAAGAGAACTACTTAAAGCTACAATCTTTATCACAAGAAAGTCTATCCGTGACTGATTATATCAACGAATTTGAGAGGATGTCAATTCTTTGTGATCTTGATGAGAAAGAAGAGCTTAGGGTGGCGAGATTCATCAAAGGCTTAACACCTACACTCGCAACTAGGGTTGAAATCCAGAATTATGAAGGATTTGATGATGTATGTCGTTTGGCCATCAAATTCGAGAAACATGATAAGGCAAGGAGGTCTTATGCCTATTCAAAAGGAGCAAGTTCAAGTACAAGTTCTAGCGCTTACTCTAAACCACCACAAAGCACACCTAAGGAGATACAACGAGAAGAAGTAAAACCAGCAACAAAAAGCGGGGCCGTGGAGAACAAGGGGAGCTCATTGAGGCATTGTTTCAAATGCCAAGGCTATGGACACATAGCTAATGAATGCCCACAAAAACGCGCCCTAACAATCGATGAATTATGTGATCTCCTTCCAACCTTTGTGCTACCTAGTCGTGAAAAGAAAGAGACTACAAGTGACGATGAGGAAGAAGAATGATACACCAAACTAGGGGTCCGGACAAGAATAGAAGACACACAACACAAGGACATAAACAAGATAGACAAGCCTGTATTCAACACTGTCAAGGCAAGCACATACAGTCTCAAATGCAGTGAATCCTAAGCAAACCTCACTCACTAAGACTAGCACAAGTGAATGACTCAAGCTTAGGCCAACAAACTAAGACTAGCACAAGTTTGTTGAGGGGTTTAAGCTAACCAAAACTGGCACAGGTTAACAAAAGATAGAGTAATATTTCTGGTTTTTCATTCAAGCATTCTGAGTTTCTTACAAGCAAAAGGCTCTTTATATAAAGCTTTACAAAAGATCTTCACCATACAACATAAGGCTACATCTAAGGGCTTAAAATGAACCTTGAAATTACAACAAATCAGATACAAAAGTTTACTAATAAGACGAGCAAAACAGACTGCAACTACTTCAGAAAAAGCAACTGAAAAGTAAGCTTGTCCCTTTCCTGAAATGGCATTGTTTGAGCAGTTTTCTTTGGGGCTTGTCTTGGCTGACTGGTGCTTCAAATGGAACCTCGAGAGGGACTTCTAGGGTCTTTCCAACATCCTTATTAATACTACTAAGGGTCACACAAAAGTAAGATGCCTTTGCTCATCCATTGGTCTTGAAACCTGCCTGGCTCTCAGAATGACTGGCTAACTTGTGGGCTATTTTTCTTGAACTTCCAAGGACAATTAGGAGAACTTATCCTGGACTTTTTGGTAGCTAAGAACCTCAAATAGATGGGAAAAGAAGTTGGAGCCCTTGCTTGGACAATTTCTATAGGATATGTGGCCTGGAACTTGTACTGATGTCTGTGGGATTCTTCTGGTTTTGGGTGGTTTTGGACCTTGTTGTCCTGGTTGGCATTGCTTGTGTTGATGCTGTTTTTGCTTGATCATGGACTCCTGAAGGTGTTGTTGCTGGGGTATGTGTTGCTTGGGCATGGTTGTCTTTGGTTGTTTCTGAAAGCTCTGCTGTTTGGACTTGGTCTGATTTGGCCTGAACATGACTGTGCTGGTTGGTTGTTGCCTGAACTGGACTCTCAAAGAAGGTTACTCCCCTAGATCTTGCTTCATCCTCCCCTGGTTGGAAAGATTTGAGCATCAAATCCTCAGAGTTCTCCTCTTCACTGTCATAGTAGGGGCTAAGGTCTCCTATGTTAAATGTGCCATGAACCCCATATTCTTTTGGCAAATCCACCTTGTAAGCATTGGTTCCCACCTTTTCTATGATCTCAAAGGGTCCTTCTGCCCTGGGCATAAGCTTGTTCTTTCTTTTGCTTGGGAACCTTTCTTTTGCTGAGGTGTAGCCATACGAAATCACCTGCCTTAAACTCTTTCTTTCCCCTTGGTACCTTGGCTTTGATTTTGTACTGCTCATTGGCCTTCTCTATGTTCTTCCTGACCTGTTCATGCAGCTTGAGCATTTGTTCTACCCTTTTCTTGGCATCATAGCTCAACAACTCCTTGGGGACATTGGACAACTCTGTGGGCATAAGAGATTACTGCCATATACCACTTCAAAAGGGTTGTGGCCAGTGCTTGATGAAGGGGCCCTGTTGAAGGCAAATTCTGCCTAGGCCAGTTTGAGATCCCAATCCCCTAGTGACTTCTTCACAATGCACCTAAGTATTCTTCCCAGAGTTTTGTTGGTGACTTCTGTTTGCCCATCTGTTTGGGGATGGTGAGATGTGCTGAAGAGCAGTCTGGTGTTTAGGAGCTTCCACAAGGTGTTCCAGAAGTAACTCATGAACTTTCTATCTCTATCTGAAACAATTAATCTAGGCACCCCATGCAGTCTGACTACCTCCTTGAAGTAAAGTTCAGCAACCCCTGATGCATCCTCAGTTTTTTTATATGGCACAAAATGGGCCATCTTGCTGAACCTGTCAACCACAACCATGATGGAATCCTTTCCCCTAGGAGTCTTGGGCAGAGCAACAATAAAGTCCATGCTAATGTCTTCCCAAGGCTTATTAGGTACAGGTAGTGGAGTGCATGGTCCTGCTTGGAAGGAGCTCTTTGCCTTTTGGCAGGTGGAACACCTCTTAAGGATAGCCTGGACATCCCCTTCCATCCTAGGCCAGTAGAATTGATCTTACAGGATGTCCATAGTCTTCTACACCCCAAAATGTCCAAATAGCCCATTAGAGTGAACTTCCCTCACCAATAGGTCCTTGTATGAGCCCCTAGGGACACACAGTTTGTTCCCTTTAAACATGTAACCTTCCAGCAGCAGATACTTGGCTTCTTTTGTACTGGGATTGCTCTGTAAGGACAACCAATAATCCACGAAATTAGGGTCATCCTGATAAAGCTCTTTCATAAACTCAAAGCCTATCACCTTTTGTTGAACTGTCACCAGCATAAAATGTCTCCTGGACAGGGCATCTGCTGCCGCATTTGACTTTCCTTCTTTATATTTACTTGAGAAGTTGAAGGACTGGAGGTACTCAACCCATTTTGCATGTCTGACACTGAGCTTGTGTTGGTCATTTATGTATTTCAGGGCCTCATGGTCAGAATGAAGTACAAAAGGCTTGGGTTTGAGATAGTGGCTCCAGTACATGAGGGCCGTCACCAAGGCATAAAACTCCTTGTCATATGTGGAATAATTGAGCTTATCCCCATTGAGTTTCTCACTGAAAAAGGCCACATGATTCCTGCCTTGAATGAGCACTGCTCCAATTCCCACCCCACTTGCATCATACTCCACCTAAAACAGTTGATCAAAGTCAGGCATAGCTAGTATGGGTGCTTCACACAGCTTCTTCTTGATGAGCTCAAAGGCTGCTTGTGCCTGCTCAGTCCACCTGAACTCACCCTTTTTCATCTCTTCTGTTACATGAACCATGATGGTGCTGAACCCATGTATAAACCTTCTATAGAAGGAGGCCAGGCCCTGGAAGCCCCTGACCTCAGTGATGTTCTTGGGAGTAGGCCAAGACTTGATGGCTGCAATCTTCTTCTGATCTACAGATATGCCCCTGGCAGAGATGACATACCCTAAGAACTTGACCTCGTCAGTCATGAATGTACATTTCTCCATCTTCCCAAAGAGTTTATGCTCCCTTAGTTTCAGAAACAACATTTTTAAATGGTTCAAATGCTCAGATTTGCCCTTGCTATAGACTAGGATATCATCAAAATTCACCACAATGAAATGGCCTATGAAAGGCCTCAGAACTTCAGTCACAAGCCTCATGAATGTACTAGGGGCATTGGAGAGACCAAATGGCATAACCAGCCATTCATACAGCCCATGCTTAGTTTTGAACGTTGTTTTCCACTCATCCCCCTTCCTGATTCTCACCTGGTGGTAGCCTTGCCTAAGATATATCTTGGAAAATAGCCTGGCTCCACTTAACTCATCCTGCATGTCATCCAGCCTTGGAATAGGGAATCTGTATTTGACAGTGATATTGTTAATGGCCCTGCTATCAATACACATCCTCCATGAACCATCTTTCTTAGGGGCTAGGAGGGCAGGCACTGCACAAGGGCTTAGAGATTCCCTGACAAACCCTTTGGACATTAATTCTTCTACTTGCCTCTGCAATTCCTGTGTGGACTTGGGATCACTTCTGTATGCTGGTCTGTTAGGTAGCATGGCACCTGGAATAAGGTCTATTTGGTGCTCAATGCCCCTTAGAGGAGGGAGTCCTGAGGGTAGTTCCTCTGGAAATACATCCTCATGTTCATTGATAAGCTCCTTTACTTCTGGGGGAACCTCAGCTGGTTCCTCAACCTGTTTGGACAAAAGGAAACACACAGGTTGCTCTTGTTGCACTTCTCTGAGCATGGCTGCCTCTGTGAGGAAGAGAACTTCCTTGGATCCACTGGTGTTGGGACTACCATAGTCTCTGGTGTTGGGAGGCAAAGGTGTTAGAACTATCCTCTGGCTCCCATGTCTGAAAGTGTACACATTACTCTTCCTTTTGTGCAGGGCATCTTTGTCAAACTCCCATGGTCTCCCTAGCAGTAAATGACATGTATCCATAGGCACTACATCACAAGTCACCTCATCCTTGTAAGTACCTCCAATAGAGAACGATACTAGACACTGTTGATCCACCCTTACTTCAGCACCCTTGTTCAACCATCTGAGTTTATAAGGATTTGGGTGGGGTGTGTCTCCAAGCCAAGCTTGTTATCCAGGGTAACTAAGGCTACATTGGTACAACTACCCCCATCTATGATCACATTACAGACCCTCTCTTGAATAGTACACCTACTCCTGAAGATTAAAGATCTCTGGTCTTCCTCTAGAGGCTGATGCTGGGAATGCATAACCCTCCAAAGAACAAGCCTGTGACCAGTGTCTGGTGGGGCTACTACCAAAGGGGCATCACTTTCTTCTTCCTGTTCTCCTATTTCCTTCTCCTGCTCATACTCAATGAGCCCTTCTTTCTCCCACTCCATGACTTCTACTGCAGTCAAGGCTCTTCTTGAAGGACAGTCCCTCTTAAAGTGGCCATAACCTTGACACTGATAGGATTTTCTTTTCTCTTCTGAAGGAGTGAGGGTAGGTTGTTGTCCCACAGGGGCTTTACCCTTGTCCAAGTGGTTCCTATTAACAGTTACAGGGGTCGTAGGACCCTCCCCAATTCTGACCCCAGTATAAGGTTTAGTCACAGCAGGTTTGGTGAAAGGTTTGGTTATTTCTTTCCCCATTTTCTCAACCCTAAGGGATAGGTTAACACAATCTTCAAAGGACCATAGGGGCTGCATTCTAACCTTGTTAGCAATGCCTTGGTTTAGACCTTCTAAGAATCTAGCAATCCTTTGTTCAGGCTTCTCAGTAATGTCACATTGAAGGGTAAGCTGCTCAAATTCTCTTAGGTATGACTCAACAGACTTTTCATTTTGTTTCAGTTTAGACAGCTTGATGAATAAGTCCTGAGTATAATCCTTAGCAACAATCTTATCCAACATTTTCTTCTTTAACTTAGACCAAGATTTGATGGGTTCCTTACCCTCCCTAGCCCTTAGACTCTTCATAGTCTCATACCACAGGGGAGCATACCCTTTCAGTTTCAGGATAGATACTTTAAAGGCCTTAGCATCATTGTAACCTTTATATTCAAAGACTCTCTCTATATCCCTAAGCCATTCTAACAAATCATCAGGGTTTAAGCTACCAGAAAATTCAGGAAAGTCTACCATGAGGTGCTTATCAGTAAGGCCATGTCCTGAAGCTCTGCTCCTGGTGGATTCATCTGAGTTTGAAGGTTCCTCTTCTTCAGGTGGTCTGACCCTGCCTCCTGGTGGACCTAGGCCTCTCCCTCGACCTCTGCCTCTTCCTCCAGCAAACAACTGGTTGCCTATTACCTGATCCACGACTCTAATTAGGGTGGTTACAACCCCAGCCAGGTCCTCCATTCTTGCTTCTACTCCTGCCAATCGCTTTTCGCTCATTAGGCTGTTTTTGTATTTTTGAATGTAGTTTGGTTAAATGAACTCACAGTAGAAATAAACCTAAGCTCTGATGACCAATTTGATACACCAAACTAGGGGTCAGGACAAGAATAGAAGACAAACAACACAAGGACATAAACAAGATCGACAACCCTATATTCAACACTGTCAAGGCAAGCACATACAGTCTCAAATGCAGTTAATCCTAAGCAAAACTCACTCACTAAGACTAGCACAAGTGAATGACTCAAGATTAGGTCAACAAACTAAGACTAGCACAAGTTTGTTGAGGGGTTTGAGCTAACCAAGACTGGCACAGGTTAACAAAAGATAGAGTAAAAATTCTGGTTTTTCATTCAAGCATTCTGAGTTTCTTACAAGCAAAAGGCTCTTTATATAGAGCTTTACAAAAGATCTTCACCATACAACATAAGGCTACATCTAAGGGCTTAAAATGAACCTTGAAATGACAACAAATCAGATACAAAAGTCTACTAATAAAACGAGCAAAACAGACTGCAACTACTTCAGAAAAAGCAACTGAAAAGTAAGCTTGTCCCTTTCCTGAAATGGCATTGTTTGAGCAGTTTTCTTTGGGGCTTGTCTTGGCTGTCTAGTGCTTCAAATGGAACCTTGAGAGGGACTTCTAGGGTCTTTCTAACGTCCTTATTAATACTACTAAGGGTCACACAAAAGTAAGATACATTTGCCCATCCATTGGTCTTTAAACCTGCCTGGCTCTCAGAATGACTGGCTAACTTGTGGGCTGTTTTTCTTGAACTTCCAAGGACAATTAGGATAACTTATCCCGGACTTTTTGGTAGCTAAGAAACTAAACTAGATGGGAGAAGATGTTGGAGCCCTTACTTGGACAATTGTTGTAGGATATGTGGCCTGGAACTTGTACTGATGTCTGTGGGATTCTTCTGGTTTTGGGTGGTTTTAGACCTTGTTGTCCTGGTTGGCATTGCTTGTGTTGATGCTGTTGTTGCTTGATCATGGACTCCTGAAGGTGTTGTTGCTGGGGTATGTGTTGCTTGGGCATGGTTGTCTTTGGTTGTTTCTGAAAGCTTTGTTGTTTGGACTTGGTCTGATTTGGCCGAACATGACTGTGCTGGTTGGTTGTTGCCTGAACTGGAATCTCAAAGAAGGTTACTCCCCTAGCTCATGCTTCAAAGAAGTTCATGTGGTCGACCCTTATAGTGATAAGGAAAGGGAAGCATTGGTGATTCGCAACTTGCATGCCGAGGCTACTAGGGTTGGAGATGAACAAAGAGAGCAAATATTTCACACTCGATGTTAGGTACAAAATCAACTTTGCATTCTTACTATCGATAGTGGATCTTGTACCAATGTCGTATCAAGGGAGTTGGTTGATAATCTGAAATTGTCAAGTAGAAATCACCCTAAACCATATAAGTTAACTTGGCTTGTGTTGGACCAATTTCATAGTTTTGATAATGACATGTGTTTACGTGATAATATGTTTTACTCGATATATCATATGCGTGTAATTGTGTGCTTTAGTCTTATCATAGCTAGCAACAGTTATGATGAGAAGAAAGATCAAAGTTAGGCATAAATTTGATAAAGTCTGTGAGACAAAGTTATAACAACTTCAGGAATAACTTTGGAAGTGAACATGGAAGTTATAGCTAACCAGGCATAACTTTAAAGAAAATCGCTTCAAGCAAGATCTACATAAAACAACACGAGACTTAAGATGGAGGGTCTTTGTGATCGAAATGAAGAGATGATCCATATACTAAAGATCTTTGTGAAGATTAGATAGTATAGGTCATCATTCGGTAACTATTCCATTCGAGAGATTTTATGTTCAAAGTTATAGCTTTAGTCTATGACTTTGGATGATAAAATATTGATGCATGATTTAAAAAATAAAATGTTTTGAAATGTTTTCAAAAGTGAAAGAGTATTTTTATATTTATTAAAAGTTTTATTAGAGAATATATTTATGAGATTCTATTGGTTAGTAATATAACTTATGTGTTGTCATGCTACCTAAGGTTTCTAATATATTCTATCTCAATTTGTTGTTAACCTAATTAGCCCACCTAGTGTTTGAGCCACCTAGGGTTTCGTGGAAACCTAGGTTTGTGTCACCTAGGGATGCGTGCCTCCTAGGGTTTCGTGAGCTAGGGGATTTCGGCCAACCTAGGTTGTTTCCCTAGTTTACCTAATCTAGGATTCTATTATATCTTTACAACAATATTTTGAGATATTAAAGATAAATATATTTCTATATGATAAACCAAATAATATTTTGAGATAAAGATATTTCTAAAAGATAAGCAAATATTATTTTATGATAAGATAAATATCTTTCTTAAATATTAAGCTAGGATTTTAGATCTACTATACTTCTATTACTATAAATACTCCTTCATATCTAAATTGAAAATCACACGAAATACACGAGTACAACACGACTACATATTTACTAGTGTTGATTTTCCAAAATCGTTTTAAAGCGAACCTTTGAGCAAATATTTATTATTTTTAGAGTTTGTTTTTCAAAAGAGTCGTGCATCAATTATTATCAATCGCCTGAGTGAAATACGTTATTGGATAATAGTACATCATTATAAGCTTAAAATTCTTTAACGGGAATACGTGTGAGTTATATTGTACTTTCTTATTAGCGTAAGATAGTGTAGAGTATTTAGCGATACTCACCTTGAGTTATAATCATAGTGTTGATTATTCGAGTGGGTTGATAATTTTTGTTATCCGTAGAAAGGTACTAAAAATTATTAATCGAGAATAGTGGACGTAGGTTTCAACGTGTGAAACTGAACCACTTCAAAAATCGTGTGCCTCTCTCTTATCTCTTTACTTTTCGTTATTTCGTTACTTGCGC
Source organism: Heliosperma pusillum (assembly GCA_022085475.1). NCBI lineage: Eukaryota > Viridiplantae > Streptophyta > Magnoliopsida > Caryophyllales > Caryophyllaceae > Heliosperma > Heliosperma pusillum. The sequence continues at coordinate 41,328 of JAIUZE010035201.1, read as the reverse complement.
TTACTTTGATTAATTAATTAGTTGAATTTAATTCATAAGATCAAATAATTAAATACATATCATATAAATCGAAAAAGTGGGGCTAGTTTTTAATACTCAATTCACCCCCCCCCCCCCCCCCTCTTTCGTATTCGATCAATAGACTCTACAATTGGTATCCGAGCCTCGTGCTCTTGATTGCCTTACAGCAAGGAGTCTGATCCATTTTATTTATTTTTTATTTTCTATTTTCCGCTGCATTTAATTTTATTTTAAAGGATTCCAAACATCTGAAGTATCCCGTATTCGATGGGAAGAACTACAGTTTATGGAAAAATATGATGACCTATTTCATAAAGGATAACGATTGGGAGTGTTGGCTAATCATTAAGAATGGTCCTAATAAGATCATGCTTGGATCTGCTACTGGCACTTCCATCGAAAAGAAAGAAGATGACTGATAAGTGATATTTTGTACTAATTTATCCCCCGTTTTAGCTCAATTTCCATACGATTTATGCACTTTGTTAAGTGATTAACGAGCTAATATTGCTATTCTAGTTGTTTTGCGTGTTTTGACTCCTTTTATAGGAAATGAAGCGGTTTTGCTATATTTTCCTACTTTATGGAGCAAAGGCACTAGAATACGAGTTTTCAAGGAATTGATGATAGCCAGTTCACGATTTGATTACGATTCCGCTACATCCTTCCTCGAATGGACTCAATTTGGATTTTGGCTTTGAACTTTAAAAGAAAATATCAACCCAAGCCAAGAGAAGATTAGCCCAAGCCCAATTCCGTATTGCATTGACCAAGACCAAGGCATAGGATTCCGTGCCTAAGATGAAAAGACGAAAAATCCATCTTACACATATACCCGATCGGGTATTTCTGCAAGTGGACGTTACTTAGCTCTTCTTCAACCGAGCTTAAATGTGTGATTTAATGCTTTGACTAGGGTACGAATTTGGACGAGGGATCAGCAGCCATGCAGTCCTATAAAAGCCAATGATCATCACACACAATTATCATCCAATTATCCATTATCATCTTATACCTTATCATACAATAACACATTTCATAGTTTATTTCTTTCTTATAAGTTTTAGAATATAGTTTATTTCTTAGTATTTCCCTAGTGTTTTCATAGCTTTTGTTATTGGGTATTTGTTCTTTACTTTCGTTCTTATATATTCATATTCCTACTACGGTAATTCTCTAACCTTGATTTACTTATGCAAATTTAATCATCATGAATTATAAACTAATTAGTATTATTTTCATATTGTTGTTATTAGGAAATCAATCTAAAGTTAATCTAGTTAAACCTAAAATATTGTTTAGGATGTCACATTATAATTTACCTAATCATATAATCCTAAAAATTGTCACTAGAATCATTATTAATATAATCACCATAATCACTTTAGTATTTATATTTCATAGTTTAATTTCATACATCTTTTTCTTATTAATTTACTTAATCACATGATAACATAAATCAGATATAATATTGTGAGATTATCATTGTGTACATAAAATAAATAGAGTTGTAATATTGAAATGACTTATGAGTTAAATGAATTAAAAGAAGAGTAGTTACCAATTGAACCATCTAATTGTTTCTTCCTTTGGTCGTGTCAAATTCTATAACTATGTTTAGTGGCCATAAACAATTGTTTGTATTAGTCAATTTCTATCTTTATAACGAGAGTTGGGATGGGGATTAGGACTGCCAATAGGGGTTTAGTGACTTAACCATGCTGAGAGGACGTTAGGACCCACTAAAAGGTCGGTACGAATCCGAAAGGAATATACCGCTACAAGGCCTAGACAATCATAGTAATTCTAATATTGGTATCTATGAGACTTTTAATTAGTTTTACATGTATTTCTCTTTCGCTATTTCAATTTGATTAAATAGTTTATTTACCGTATTAGATAGTTTATTTCATTGTTATCTAGTTAGTTTACTTTATCATCTTTCTATTTCCGTTCTTAGATAGTTTACTTTATTATTATTTAGTTTATTAGTTTAGTTAGTTAGGCTTTCAATATTGTCATTTAAATACCGTCTTTAGTTAGAATTTAATTGTTGTTATTCGGATCAGAGGATTTCCCCGATCGGGTACGTGACAACCCGATCGGGTATGTCTTCTGTTTTGAGTTTTACATTCTGCAATTTACATATTTGTCATTTACATATCGTCATTTACATACTTGTCATCCTATTTTATGTTAATAGCTTATACAACCACCTCAAGTGACTCGAACTTAAATGAAAACCAATCCATAGCAATTCATAGTTAACACGTACTCCCTGAGGATCGACACCCTACTTCCCTAATTACATTCCTTATGTTGTTAGCCTAAGTGCGAGTAATTATTTTGTATCGGGACCGCGACACAACCGATCAAATTTTGGCGCCGTTGCCGGGGAGCACGGTTTTGTTTATCTATGTATTGTTGGTTTTTGTTTATCATTTCTACCATTTTTAGGTGCAACCGTACCTAAATCGTTACTAACTTTCTCTTTTGTGTTTTTCTTGTAGGTTGACAAAAATGTTACTAACAAGGGAAGATCCAAGGTACCGGGTTTTTGAGCTCGCTAGTGGGATCCTAAGGGTCCATTTGACTTTGATTGCTCTCATTGAGGGTAACCAATTTAGTAAAAAACCAAACGAAAACCCGTCACACCATCTAAAAACCTTTTGCGAATTGTGTCAAACCTTTGTGACGGAGGGAATCACCCAAAATCAGATTAGAGAAACCCTTTTTCCTTTGTCACTAAAGGGAGAAGCTAAATGGTGGTTCACCCGTCGTTTAAAGGAAGCCACAAGACCTATGGAGTGGGAAGAGATTGTCATTGCTTTTCACCGTAGGTTTAGAACCAATTTGTCAAACCTATCAATTAAATCACAAAATGAAAGTGGGGAAGGTTCACAAACCAATGGGGGAGAGCGAAAGAAGAGTCGAGTGGAGACCTCAAATGATGTTGACACTACCATTTCCTTAGCTTGTCCCATTCAAACAAACGAAACCACCCCAAAAAGCACTTTATATCGCCCAAACATTTTCAACCCATTTACCTCATTAACAACACCTTGTGAACTTTGTGGTGTATTCGCATTGAGTTGCCATAGGTGTTGGCAAAAGGTAAATGAGAAAATTCGAGGACGAATCAAGCTACAAGGAGCTCAAATCCCTTCATAAGGCTTAAGGAGGGATAGCAAAACAAAGTCTAGCATGACTCAAAAATGCGCTTGCCGGGAGGCAACCCGTCTTTTTCTTTTCTTTTTCTTTATGCATTATTTCTTTTACTTATTAGACAATGATTTTAATTTGGACTATTTTATTTGGACTCTATTTTTGGATTTTGTGTTGTAATAGTTAGGAACAATTTTTCAGAACCAAGAAGGATTTCAAGCAAGTGATGATGGCTTATTGCTGGGGAGATCTCGACATAGAGGACGACGAGTCAGATGAAGAAGAAGTCGCCAACTTGTGTCTAAGCAACATCAGTCTTGACCTAATCTCTGACAGTGACAATGAAAACGAATCCGAGATGTGTCTTGTTGGCAACTCAAATTCAGAACCAGATTTAGAAGATGATGAAGAGGTCAGTCATCTTGAACTTAAAAAGCAAGTTAAGAATTTATCTAAGAAGTCTTTAATTAAGTATTTTGAAGAAGCCTTAGATCATTGTCATGAGCAGAGTCTAGAATTAAAAGATCTTAAAGAACAAATTCTTGATATTGCTGAGGAAAACCAACTTCTAAAGGCCAAAGCTAAAAAGCTCAAGTCTAAGGTTATGGCAACTTCAGCTATAACTTCAGACAAGACAAATGTTGAGAAAGAAGCTCTTGAGTCTAAAGTTATAGCTAATGAAGCTATAATCTCAGAGTTAAAGCTCAACATTAAGCATCTTCAAGCCAAAGTTATAGCTAATGAAGTTACCAGACGAGCATTGCAGGTCCATCATCAATGTCCCCCCTCTGTCCCAGCAGCTTTGCCAACCAACCCTACTCCATACAACAGCACTATGTAGGAGCAGCGTCAGTAGGTAATCCCTTTGGCTTCGTCCCGCCTGTTTCTAACTGTTTTGCAGGAACAGGAGGACAGGTGGAACAACAGCTTAAAGAGCTCCAGAAACTCAGAGACATGATAAAAAAAATATCGGGCATGCCGCGCACTCTGGAAAGAGCAGCCCCGCAGAGTTACACAGAATCCCCCTTCATAGACGGCATATCACTAATCGATGTGCCTAAAGGCTTCAAAGCAACAACAATGACGTTATACGATGGTACCAACGACCCGTCAGACCGCATCAACCAGTACAAACAGAAGATGACGCTGGTAACAGCAACAGGACCCATGAAAGAGTCATGCATGTGCAAGGGCTTTGGTTCCACCTAGACGGGGGCAGCACTGCAGTGGTTCGTCAATCTGCCAAACAGATCCTTGACATCTTTCGCGAACTTAGTAAATGCGTTCAACCACCAGTTCGCTAGTAGCCGTAAGCCAGAGAAGCAGAGAAGCGACCTCTATCGTGTTATTCAAAGGTATGATGAGCCTACTCGAGAGTATATGTGCAGGTTTAATAGGGAGAAGGTACACATCCCTAGATGTGACATTCCCACCGCAATTGAGGCTTTCAGGCAAGGACTACTCCCATACTCCAACCTGTACAAAGAATTGACGAGGTACCCATGCAATACCTTTGAGGATGTGCAAGTAAGGGAAATAGCAACGATTAGATTAGAAGAAGAATTATATCCATAAACATATATGGTACACCTGAGGACGATTAGGAGGTCATCCTACCAGCAAGGGATGTCACTCAGTCTGCAGGAGCACTTACTCTGCCAGTAGAACAAGTTAATGCTCTTACAAAATAGGTCACTCCTCCGGAACATTACCCTCTCAACAGGACGAGTTAATATTCATGCAGGTCAAGTCAGTCCTCTTCCAGAACAGGTCATGCTCTTTGCAGATTCAGCAGGGTGTTATTGATCCATAATGTGGGGGCAATTCAATCAAATGTACTAACAGTATACCTACAGGAACCAATCACATTTTGCAATCTGCCCATGATATAGCAAGTTCCTCCTCAGCAGGGGAAAGACAAATAGGAGTCCCAGGCTGTTCTGAATGCCCTCCACAGTGGGCATGTTAAAGTCATGCAAGGGACAGGACCCTCTCCAACAATTCGCCAGTTGGCAGTACAATACTTAAGTTATCAGTCTTATTGTCATACATGACCTGCAGACTACATTATTTGGTACAGGTAGTTTACTCAAATTTTCTACCTTAATTTAAATTTCCTTTAAATTCTTTATTTCACTATTTTTGAGTTCTTCCTAAATCATCACTTTCACTTTATCTTCAGTTTTCAAAAGTTATTCTTAAACCGAGAGTTTCCTTCTCAACGATTTTTTTACATCTTAACAAATTCGAAAATAAAAACTTTCAAATAGTATTTCTTAGCAAATGCTTTCAAAACTATTCAAAAACACTTGTATTGCTTTTTCACTACCCTCCTCACTGAAAGAGCCCTACTAACCGTGGAAGGCAGTCTGCCATACCCAGACTAGCAGAAACCTCTTCCAGAGGTACAAATAGCATGCGCGTGGCGAATAAAGGGTCAATCCCCTATAATACCGCCACAGACACCTTCACATAGCGTGGCGTTCTGATATAAGGACAATAGACTCCAGAACCACCATCTACCGACAATGCCGGCCAACAAACAGCGTATAGTGCATGCACGATAAACAATGCTCTCCACAAGCGCCAATCATACAAACAAACGCTACAAACGATAAATACATACCAAGTACTTCAGAAACATAAACCAGCAGAACTAAACAGTTCTAACACAGAGTACGTCTGCACCCCCGTAGGTGCGGACCAACACACTGCCTAATTTTCTCGCGAACACCTATGTTTCGTCACTAACATTTTTCAGGTATTACATACATTAAGGGAGGTTCCTCCAAAGGTTCTCATCACCAGAATCATCCTTGGCAACCAGAGACGGTGCAATACAATCTGGAGGAGGTTATCCCTCAACTTCTACCAGCTGGAACCCAACATTTATTAACTGGACCCAACTTCCATCAGAATCCCCCTACACCCAGATCGATGTCTGCAGAGCTAGTACCAGATGGACTCCAGCGTCCACCAGCATCTCAAGCTGGACCCCAACATCCATCAGCTAAACCCGACGTCCATAAGAAAACTTCCTACATCAAGGAGATATCTATTGAGCATCTACATGGTTTTACTTACAGACTAGCAGAAGTACAGAGATGCAGAAATCAGTTTGCCAGAACTACAGGATATGATCCAGCAAAATGAGCAGACCAGAGTACTAGAATTAAGGGGTGCACAGCAGGGGGTTTAAGAGCATCGTGCATTATATACTCGTTCCAGCAGAATGATACCAGCATAACGACTGGAGGGTGCAGAACGTGCAATACTTGAACGTGCAGTACTTGAAAGACTAATTTACCTCCCCAACGATGTTAAGAAGAGAAATTGGGAGCGATTGTTATGGGCAAAAATCAGCATTGTTTTGCCTAACACATAGCACAAGGAAATTGGGCATAAGTAAAAGTAAGGATTGATGACATGGAAAAGTTTGATTGGGCAAGAGCAAAGCACATGGATTGAAGGCAAAACAAGATTAACGGCTGAGATTGACAGTAACAAACACACAACATACAGGAGCTATATTCACCAAGTCAACAACAACCCCCATAAAAATCGGTCTTGCAGAGCAGGACTCGGAGGAAAACCCAAAGAGTCGTTATGGTTTCTTCACCACATTATAAATAGAAGAGAACAAAGGATAAGCGGGTCATTCATAATCCAACACACTCTCACTTTCATACTTATAACACTTGAGTCATTCATCTAAATTCTAGCCATATCTTTTACATAATATCTTTACTCCTAGTAACCCCCTCTAAGTTCTGCCAGAATCCTGTGGTTCCACCAGAATCCGGTGGTTCCACCAGGGTATATCTTGTATTTCTGTCAGAGTATACCCTTAGTTCTTCCAGAATCTGGTAATTTAATACCGCCAAAGCGTACATTGTACCCCAAAGCAAGTAATTTTACATTTTAGTGCATATATTTGGCGGGATTCTGACTCCCCCCACGGTTTTTCCCACATTGGGTTTCCGCGTCACCATTTTCGTGTGTCCTTGCTCATTTACTTTATTTTCTTTATTCTTTTCGTCATTACTTTTACTTAGTTTACCTTCGTATTTTATCCCAAATCACATATAAATCAACCCCCACTTTAAGGCTAAAAAGAGTAGATTATCTTAACCCTCCACAAACAATTTAATAAGTTTGGTCAATTTTTGACCTAAACAAAGTACTCGTTTTAATAAAAGATGGTAAGTCAAACTATGTGTTAAACTAAGGCACCAAACCTGGGCCAGTCATTCTAACAACTTACAGTCGGGTAATTGCAACGTGGTTCACAACATAAGGGATTGAATGATGAACAGAAGATTAACTCTTGTTACCAGTCAGCGAGAGCATTGACGACGCAGCTATTTACAGTCACCTCACAACTCCTTTCTTTACACACACTACATGAATTATCCTATGTTGTAGTATAATATGTTTACAGTCACCACAAATTTTAAAAAATAAATTGTAGCCAGTAGTACCCACATGTTGTAGTATAATATTTTTGTAGTTTCCTAATATTTAGTAGTTATTGTGGCATTAGATATTGTAATGACATACCAACAATATTAATAAATTATAAGTAAATTGATTTAGAGTGTATCTGTGTATGTACTGAGTAAAGTTGATAACAACAATGAACGCAGAATGCTCAGGAGTGCTTGGTAGAAGTGTAGGAGGACTTCAACTGTATTTGTCCACTCCATAGTAAAAGAATGAAGGAAGACTTATTTTAAAGGAATTGGAATCCTTGTATTCCACGTGTTATTCAAACAATTCAATACTTGAGTAGGCTGATTCAACATGCTTAGGAAGTTGATTTGTCGCAAGAAACCAATTGTAAAATATTAACATCTTTTAAGGTATGTTTTCAACAACAGATGGAGTCTGTGAACCGTTTTTCTTAGCTTCTAATAATCAATTTAATTATTTATTAAAACTAAATTATTTGTAAACTTCAATTTAATTATTTATTATTTGTAAACTTCAATTTAATTATTTATTAAAACTAAGTTATTTGTAAACTTTGGAAACTCTAGTATTGCTAGAAATTTCAACTTTTAATGTGGGAGTTCGAAAGTCATTCACATTTGTTGGACTCTCTAATATCGCTTGAAAAGTTCCTATTTTAATTATATAGAATGATGATTATTATTATATTATATATCATTAAAACAGAAATTTTCGAGCAATTACAGAGAGTCCAACCGTTGTGAATTACTTTCGAGCTCTCACTTTAGAAGTTGGGATTTCTAGCAATATTAGAGACTCCAGAGCTTATAAATAACTTATTTTTATTAAATAATTAATTATTTATTAGAGCTAAAAACTATTTCAAGTGGTTAAGGAAAGTAAAAGATAAAACTTAAAACTATTTAATTTATAGGATAGAGTTATAACCGTTTTCAATTGTTTTGATCTTTAAATATAACTAGTTTTAACCCTGTGCAAAAATGCACAGGTTTGTGTTAAAAAATATTAATATATTCAAATGTTTAATAATAATGACATTGTCATGACATAAACCCGTGTTTATTATATTTTCTAATATTTTACTAATTACTCTCCCGTGCCAATTATTTGTTTGTCTTTGATTAAAATACTTCTAATAAAGAATAAAAAAAGGTAAGTAAGTGAGCAAGACAAAGAGAGTATATTGTGATAACATGCTTAGCTGCAACATTCAATTATCTAAAAATCTAAAAATGTAGATAGAGTAGTTTATTCATATCTATGCATTTTCACGGTGTGATGAGGATTGACCAGAAAAAGAAAAATAGGCTAATTGTAGCTTGAGCCCATATAAAGTGTCTCAAGCTCCTTCATTTTGTTCTTTGATAGTCTATTTCACGTTAGATGAATACTAACCATGTTTGAGAGAAACTTTCATTATTAAGTTTAAATAATCATATAAAATATTTTCCCTACCCCTACTATCTAATTACCAATTTCTATTACTTTTGATGAGTATTTAAATTAAAGGTAATCATTAAGTAAATCCATACCTATTTTGTTTTTAAATAAATATTTGACCAATTTAATCTATCAAATTATGTGATCTCTCTTAAGATGAAATATCCGTCTTAAGATTAAAATGGATAATATAACACTCTGATTGGACAAATAGGTCAAGTATTTTTGTTAGTCCCTATATATTACGCTTTTGTCCGACTTAAGAAATTTGACCCATTTTAAGTTTCAAACGGATATACCATCTACATTAAGAATTTGTGTATAACCCCGTCCATTGTCGTTCCTTCTTCTTAAATGGAGCTATACCTATTACACTCATTATTTTATTTAGCCGCAAAATTGTTTCCCTGTACCTTTGGATTTCTCATGCACCCATGCTCTGTAGTTTCTAATTACTCCCATGTTTACAAATTATTTTTCATTTTTCATTTTTTTAATGTAAAAATTAAACCTTTGAATTTCGGAATTACTTTTTCAATTACAAACTTTACTCTTTTACATACACTTTTTCATAAGATTTCCATATCATACCCCTTTTCCTAAACAAATCCCTCTTTTTTCCTAAACATAATCAAACTAACTCTTATATGATTATATCTAAATGTAACTTAAAATCGAATCTAATAAACTAGACCAATGTATTATAATTCTTCAATTAGTGACGTAATTTTGCTTTTTGCAATTAGTATGATACATTTTTTCGGAAATTAGTAGGTTTAGCAATTATTTAAAATAATATGCTTAATAATTATTGTTAATTAGGATTTATGGATGGTGGAAGGTATGGTGGTTAATTGGTTATGAGTCGACGTACGACGATTATCGTACGTAATATGTGACCGTGGTGGTCGGCGGTGGCCAATGGTGGTCACATGTGGAGGGGCGTGTGGAAGTCGGTGATCTGGTTGTGGTCGGAGTAGGGGTGACCGGCCCGACTGATGTTGTCTCGGATAGTGCGACCTGTCAGGGCGGGGGTTGGTGGTCTGATTGGTGGTGGGGGACTGGGGTGGCGGCGGTCTGGGGTGGTGGGGGAAGGGAAAATACGGAGGTCTTGTGTAATGTGTTGCTGGCTGTATTGTTATTTTTGTTTTTTTTTTTTAATATTATTTAATTTTTTTCTTTAAATAATAGTACTAGTAATTAGTGATTGGTGTTTTTTCATTTTAAAATACTTTTTAGTTCTCAAAAATTGATTATTTCAATTTGATAGAAGTTGTTGGTGGTGGTGGTGGTGAAGGTAGTTGAAAGAAGGGAGTAAAAAAAATTCAATTGAATGATTATTAGAAAAATTATAAGGGTATAATTGTAAGAGGCGTATGTGAAACAGTAAAATCCGTATGTGAAAAAGCATGTCCCTTGAATTTTAGTGTCAATTTTCCGTTTTTAATTAAGACGTTTTTTATTCATTTTGGGTGATAAAATGAAGGATCACTTGTAAGCATAGGTTTTTCTTCTATTATATGCATAAATATTATTTTTTATTTTTCTAATTTTCTGTAACAAAAATCCAACGATATTTATACGTATAATTCAATAAAGATTGGAATTTTAACTTTCAATTTCTTGTTCAATAATAAATTTAAGAGTGTGTTAATTACCGGGTTGATCTATGATAATTTTATTATATATTTATTTTTATTATCAATTTTTTATTTCAGTTATTTGTATTGATAGATATTTTGCATATTTTTCGTATAAATGCACCTTACACATTACTCCACCGTATAGAAAGGGGATTAGTCTAGTTTAAATTAAGAATTACATAAGGTTTGTATTATGTTAATAAATTAAGGATAGTTTTTTTTATGAGACGATGACGTTTTTTATTAATCATTTTTTTTTTCAACTTAAACTCATATAAACCACTTAAATAAATTTTCTACTTATAAAACTACTGAAATATGATGAAAAAAAATATATCATCAAATATAAATGGCTACCTTTGCTGAGGATTTGGTATTCGTGAAGTTATAAAATGAGCTCATCATCAAAATATCACACATTTTCATGTATTATCAGTCTGCCTGCAGGTACTTCTACAATTGCTAAGATTGACCAACCTCACCAGAAGCATGTGGGTATCCTCAAGGACATTGAATCACTTTTTCCCTACTTTCATTGTATTTGTTTCAGTTTTATCCCACGCAACCTTAATAAGTTACCACATAGGCAGCTGCAAGTGCGCTGGAAATGTAGTCTTTAGTCTTTTTTACGGTTGATAAAAAAATGTTGCTGAGGAATAACTGCAGGATATATTTTTCCTCATATTAAAACTAGTCTCACCACAGACCCCACATGCTTCAACAATTATTGAAAAAAAAGGTGTTTAGTGATGTCGCCTAAGGAGAAGGCTTTAAATATTTGGGTTTTAATAACAGTAGGATTGTAAGTTGTATGTAATAGTGCAATAGGATAGAAAAAAAATATTAGCCTTTCTAATTTGACTATAAAATTACAAAACACTTAAGAAAAAAAAATAGTACGTAATAGTGCTTAGATAAATAAAATCGCGAAAGTAGTACATGAACCCCTTAACTCCTTAAGTTTGATCAATTGTAAAATTAATCCCGTTGAATTTGATTTGTAGTGATTAATCTCCTTAATTTTACTCAAAAGTGAGATCTAACCTTTTTTTTAACCAAAATCTCACCAAAAAATAATTTAAATTCATATAAACAATTTGGTAAACACAAAAATATATTAATTGCAACTTTACTAACTTCTATAAAAAAATTATTATGCGTTAAAATTAATTTTATATTATAAATTATATAAAAACCGCCAAGGTTTTACTTTATAAAGTCTTTAATATGTATGAGTTGTATTATAATTAATAAATTAAAAAACATTATCGTAAATTGTTGAGTTGTCTAAAAAGTTGTCAAATTATAGAAATTATTGTAAATGTATAATGAATTAAGAAAAAAATGAGTTAATTTATGACAATTATGTTGAAAAAAAACAATTTAAGGGGTTTATTTTCACATTTGGTTAAAGTAAAGGGGTTAATTGCTTGCTACATTCCAAATTTAAGGGGTTTTACACTGGCTAGACCTCTTATTAAGACGATGATAGCATAGACGAAAGATTTGTATGTTTCATATCTTACAATAATATAAAAAGGTTTGTTGAGTCTCCATTGAAGTGACACATGTCACGTCTCCACTTGTTGCCACATGTCACGTCTCCACTTCTTGCCACATGTCACCTCTATAATTAACAAAAAATAATAGATTCCCACTTCTTGCCTTTTTGTATACCTTGACACAATAAAAAAAACTAAATTTTCAAGTTAAATATAGATGCCCATTATTACATCTTCATTACCAACTATTTGTAATCTTTCTATATAATAATATAAAAAGGCTATATTGAGTAGGTACAATTCCATGTTAAATTAAAAATAATCTATACAATATTTATAAAAAGTCTAACTGAGCGTTGTGTTGAAGCCACGTTGACGTGGCGTCATTGGCATCTAACCAAACCTCCATATAGCTTACTTTAGTTTTGCATACTTTTCATCTCCGTATGAGGCTCCCACTAACTGAAGACTCTTCACCTTCTTTTAACATTAAAATGACAATTATCGCAACATTAATAGATTATAACCCCTTTCATTTCGTGTAATTAATAATAACTGCATTGAAGATGAAACGGTTGGCCTTATTATTTCTTGCCATTTAGATATTGCAAACACAATGAGAATTATCAAATTTCTCATTTCTAAAAACCCATTTTACATCAATTACTTTCTAATTTTTTTGGCACTCTAAGCTTTGTGTATCGCCTCATCCTTTGATTTTCTATAGCTTCCCTTTTATTTCTATGTGATTTGATTTGATCGCGATTTATAATATTCTCTGAAAGTTTGTTATTAATTATTGTGGTGTTGGTCTCTAAGCACTATTTTTATGATTTTATTACATATTTTCTAATCTTTCCCTTGTGTTTTCAGGGCTTCAATCTTTGGTACATGGAGGGCAAGTATAAAAGTTGGATTGAGTTTAAGGGATGAGAATCTATTTGGTAACTTAGAGCATTTCGTAATAATTGTATTGATTACACTGACCAAAAGTGTTGTAACATTACTTTATTTTAAACACTTCCACCATTTTTGTTTTTGCTACATGCCTAGTTTTGTTGAGACTTACACATGAGAAAAGAAGTCCTTGTGAGTAGTTGATTAACTTTTATAATTGAACCGTCATGTTATATTTAGAGAGCGATGTCATGACATATCGTAAGTTTGCCATCACTTTGAGCTTTATTTCTATATGCGTACAATTTTAACATATATAAACAATGCAAAGTTTTAATGTAGTTTGTACCAATAGTCCAATACAAGTGATTTTGGGGCTCTTCCTTAAATTATATATGCCTGGAAACCTACATTTATAATGAGATAGAGCATGATTTTGGCCTCTTATAATCAGGACGATCATGGTAGTTTAAACTACACATTCGACAATATGTTATTTGTGTATTACCTCTCAATGCGAGTCTCGGTTATAAAATCAGATTGAGAATCATGACTAAAATTACTTTGAACTGCTTACAATTTTTAAACATCTTTCTAACAGATTCATAATGTGGAGTCAAAAATAATGTTTCGCTTCGATAATGGAACTTGGAAAAAGCATCTCACCCATTACTGTAGATGAAACCATGAAACCAAAAAATCAAAACAGAAACGTGCACCATAAACGAACCTGTGAATTTCACTGGCAATTAAACTAGTTTCATCTTCTATAAACCTAGTGTTATGTCTTAGTCAAATCTCTCCTTAATATAAAAGCTGGGTTTTTTCCAGCATTCCTATTGGCTGGAAAAACTTACTTTTTCCCCTTTTTTCTAGGCAAGTGGGACCCACACGTTTTCAATAACAGTTATTTAGTATCTCTCATACCCATACCAACTATCCTACTTTCATTAGTACATATATAATATAATTATATAATTATATAATATGATAGCCTATTATATAATCTCTCCTTAATATAAAAGCTGGGTTTTTTCCAGCATTCCTATTGGCTAGAAAAACTTACTCTTTCCCCCGTTTTCTAGGCAAGTGGGACCCACACGTTTTCAATAACATTTATTTAGTCTCTCTCATACCCATACCAACTATCCTACTTTCATTAGTACATATATAATATAATTATATAATAATATAATATGATAGCCTATTATATAATATGACTTATATAATAATAATAATTAAGTCCGTCAATTTAATATATATACTAAACAAAAACAAAAAGACAGTAACATAATAAATAAAAAAAATGTTAATTATTCAGTAATTTGAATAAATACAATTTACTTCCAATAAAAAAAAACAGAGAAAAAGAAAGTAATTTGATCATAAATTTATAATAGCCAATTATTTATTTGAAATAAAAAATTATCATAAGAATTAGTAAAATAAAAAGACTGAATGAAAAATAGAAATAAATCATCTAATACTATAAATATGAATATAAGAAACGTAAAAAAAAATTAAAAAAAGAAAAGAAAAAAAATTCTTAAAAGATATAATCGATCAAAAATAAAAATATGTGTAGAAAAAAAATTCATGGATAGCTATCAACATTAATAAAAATAAATATAATATCATCAAACAACAAAATTAGATGGGGTACTTAAACTTTGTTTTTTTTTTCCATAAGTGTATAACCCATTAAAATCGTTCGAAAAAGAATGAACTGAAATTGATAGTTTAAGTTGAACCAAGTTGGACTAAGGGAGTACAAAAAGAGTCGGTTGTGAGCATGTGGCGGATAGTCATTTTTGGCGGATGAATGGCTGCTTATCAACCTCAATGAACTAATGGGTCAATGGGGCAATTTTTGTGGTGGGCTAAGTGAATTTAACCAACTCATACAGAGTATTTAACTGTATGATAAGTCGTATAACATTATATTATATTACTACCATCACAAATTCTTAGTGAAAAGGAAGTATCCGTTTTAACCGTAAGGCGGGTCAAATAAAGTCATTTGCATATATAATAACGTAATATTTGCAAGCTATTTGAGCCGTTTTAACTTAAGACGGATATATCAATAGTAAGAGAGACTTATTGACCTACACGTAACATAGCCTATGATACTTCTTTGTTTAACAATTCCAATTTGTATGACATTGATTCTACCAATTTTATATGAGTAATGTTTATATTAAAATTTTAATGGTATACCTATTTAATTTTGATTTTGGCATAAAGAACAATGTGAGAGAAGGGGACCATTTCTTGATATTATTATTAGGTGATAAGAAGAGAATGATTTATGTTGATGATCAAATTACTTATAACAAACTTTCTTACTAAGATAAACAAACAAATAAAACATCCTAAAGAGAAATTAGTAAACAAATAGCCGAGACAAATGAAAAATTTATTTACTTTTTTATTTTTTTTATTAAGTTATATTTAATTGAAAGTAAACAAACAGCTGGAATGGATGAATTAAATTTTAGGATATACGGCCTATATTTTTATTCAAATTAGGTCATCTTAGCTACGCCTTTACATAGTCATCATATTCATAGGGTTTGTATATACCCTTAACAAAATATGTAGATATTTATATCTTATTACAGAGTAACATATGCCTCTGTAATCACAGTAACATCTTGGAAACCGTGTAAAGGCAAATGGGAAGAAAAACTGTGATGAGATGGAATAATATAATAATGACTTGAAAAAATATATAAGAGGAAAGATTCTAAACTATGAAGTATAAAATTGAAAACGGGTCAAATATAGAACAATTCTCATGAGTTAACATTGCTCCCTTCATATTTTGTATAGAATCACAAAATCATAAAAGTATTTACTAAGAGTAAGAAATTGTTCGCATTTATTGAAAATGGGCAATTTTAACTCATGATTAATAAAAAGTCAAAAGATAATCACTATTTTTAATCATTACTTTTTATAAAAGTCAGATATCTTAAATACGACTTAAATCCAAATTTACTCATTATTTTTTACATGTTTTTCTAATAACAAAATTGTTATACATAAATATAAAATAAGAGTAATATACATAGAGAAAGTGAACAAGGCGAAGATAGGTTGTACTTATAAGAAAATATTTGTCATTATTTGTAACAAATTTTGAAAAAACAAACCCGTGCAATTTGATCATTTATTAAATTCCTATTGATCCTTGAATTTTAAGGCTTAAATTTTTTTTATTTAAATAGGACCCCCATGTTCTTCATACCTATTTAATTACTCTCTCTTACTTTCACTAATTAATTACTCTCTTTTCTACTTTTTTCAACTAATCTAAATACATAAAATTAAAACCCCATACATGAAAATGATGATAAAATATTAAAAATAAATAAGGAACATGTAAAAGTACATTGAAAAATTATAAATATTTACCCCACCTGTAAATAAAAACAAGTTTCAAGTCTTAAAATTACAAAAAATTAATAGAAAGTTTTTGCAATCTTAAGACGCCAAAAAATTAAAAATGCATATATAAACCGAAAAAATTAATGAATGACAAAATTCGAAGTAATAAAAATCAGATGTGTTTGTTGAAATTAGTACAACAAACTCAACTGCTTAATACTAAATATAGACTATAGAGAATATAAGTAACTACGCTTTTAGGCTTTTAGCTGAATAACATTATTTGGACCGTACTCCGTATTTCTAACATGGAACAAGGGGACCGACCTAATACACAAACTAATAAAAATATTATAATGAAATTTAAATGTAAATGGTCACCCATATATATGTAATCTTTATAAATGGGTATTTTTTTTATGTGAGTCAACGCCAATTACTTCCACGTTTAGCAGACCTAATACACGTTTTTTATTTTAAACTATTTAGTTCATGTCTCCAATAACAGCGCATGCAATTATGATAATACGACCCGTGCATTTTATGCACGGGATTAAAACTAGTACATGTGTAATTAGCACTCTCGGCCATATGTGGTTAGTAGAAGTCGTTTTATAATTTGATGACTTGAACGTGATGGACAAATATCTTACACGCACATATTTTAACTAATTTAGGGTTACATAATAGGGTGAATTAAGATCGTTTTGACGTTTTACATTGCAAATGTCGATTATCTTTTAATTGATTCAGCACCTATTTATTACTTCATTATTATATACAAGGTATTAAATATATTATAAAATAATCGTTAAACAACGACCTTATACAATAATTAATTTGTTTATACAATATTTGTTAACATGTGATTCATTATACAAAACTACTCTGTATATCCCCTAACAAAAAACTACTCAAGTATAATATTACTAATACATTCCATATAACTAAAAGAATAAGTTTCTTCATTGTTTTCCCGCTCAAATGCATTACTAGGAAGGGGGTCACCTCAGATTACAACATTCTATCAAATTATTAGGTAGTAGCAATTGAGCCCAATTTGTTAAGCCCAATTGTGTAGAAGATTAGCAATAAATTTTGACAAGACAGAAAATATCTCAAATAAGTATATAAATTGTCAATATTCAATTTCTAAAAACTTTTCCAAACAAAACCTCCCAAAAAGTATCAATATCCTAAAATACCTATTATATAACTCCCATATATGTCAAATCAAATATTTTATAACAAAAAAAAATGAATTTTCAACTACTATATTTTATATGGAGTATATAAATACTACCATTAAATTTCAATCATTTGCCAAAATCTATACCATAAAAACAATTGGGAAATTCTATGGTGTACCCCCGAGTTTTTTTGTTTTCTATGATGTACACGTACATTTTAGAAATTTTGTAATGTACCCCTTAACTTTTTATATTAGTCTATACAATGACTATACTGATCGTGTTTTCTAAGTTAGTTTCTAAATTGAGCTATTAACCGTCTCTTGAGCTTTCAATTAGTCGACAACTTACTCAATTACTTATTTATTCGCCGACTAACCCAAAACTCACCAAATAGTATACGAATTCAATGAACAATTCACGAAATCTCCATTATCATTTCATTTTTCATAACGAAGATTTTTAACTGTAGTTTTTACTTTTTAGAACATATTTGTGATACAACTTATGGAGGATGGTAATAAGATATTAATGAAGTTGAATATAGGTCGATATATGCTTGTTTGAAAGCGATAAAGTTAATGTAGAGTTGAAGTATGCATGTCATCATGGAGAAATAAGTAAGAAGTTTAGGGGTACAACATATATTATAGAAAAGAGAAGGGTACAACGTAGAAAACCGAATAACTCAGGGGTACACTCTAGAATATCCAAAACAATTTGTTACCCTTTATACACCAATCATAACGCAATGGGTAAAATTAAAGAGCTAGCCCGTAACATCGGAGTGGGTGGCCTGGAAGAAGCCAGCCGTGACCCAAAGAGGACGTTGGTCCTGAAAAAGGGACAAATGTTACGGACTGATCCTATTGCATGAAATGGGACATGAATCCCACATCGATCAAATGATGGGTTGATGTGGGATTTATATAGGACAAGGGCTCTACCACCCTTTGAGCTAGCTTTTGGGGTGGGTTCTCCTTTGTCCTATATCATAAAACTAATATTAACAATGACACATGGCAGGCTATATGAGGTTGTGGTTTTGATCTTATAATATTTTTTGCGTAATGTGTCATGGAGTAAAATGGGGTAGCCGCGTTACTCGTAAGTCTTGCCCAACGAAAAAACTTTTGATGCTGCATGTACGCGTTCATTGCTAATAGGAGCACACCGGAGTGTTCCGTATAGGAGAATAGCGGAAGCTGGGTCTTTAGTTTTATTTTTGATAAAAAGGTGGGAACGAGCGCAAGATATGAGGCGTGATGCAGGAGCAAAGGGTACGGATTCCTAGGCCGAGTAGTATACACGGTTTCCTAGGAAGGGTAGAAGACACGGTGTCCAAAACCATATAGGATTAGTTAATTAGTTTATTTTATTTCAAATAAGATTAGGAAATCTTGTTAGTTTCCTAATACTAGTTAAAATTGTTATTTTATTATTATAGTTTATTTCCTAACTAGTTTAGGTAAGTAGGTTATTATCCTAATAGGAATAGGAGTTTGATTGTAGTAGTAGTATAAATAGGAGCTCATTAGCTACCTAAATTGATACGTTAGAATTGAGCAATAAAATTGTTTTGGTTTGCTAACCCTGTTTTAATTAGGCTTGCGAGTTTAATTAAGTTGATCAACCTTGCGAGGCTGATTCAAGTGTCTCGAGTTCAAATCCTTGCGAGGCTAAGAGCGAGATTCACATTACTATCCTTGTTACCTTCCAAATTCACGAGTTTTACCTGTTATAAAAGTCAGTTCCGCTGCCAAATTCCACAGTTCAGCACACTGTTGCATCCAGAATTCGAGTAGTTTAGCCTCACAAAACAACAGTCCTCCGTACTGTTGCATCTAACCAGGAAATTTTACATCAAATTGGTATCAGAGCTTCGGCTCTTGATTTACTACCTCCCATCCAAACCAAAGGCTACACTTACCTTATTTGGACCATCCAAACCAAACTACCCATTTCTTTTTGGGTAACAAATAAGACCAAATACTCCTCATCTACCCTATATATTTACACAATATGACACTACCCCACCCACCCAACTAACATTAAATATTCAAGTGGTCCTACTTTCATTCCAATACTACCCTTCCCTTATCAATTTTTTCTTAAAACTTGTACTCCCTCCCATGTAACCTTTGGTTTGGGTGAGAGGGAGTATTTCTTAATAAATATTCCCTCCTAGTCACTCATTTCTTCCCCTTTCCTTTTTCCACAAGAATTAAGGAAATGAATTTGGACCACACAAAATACACTACCCCACATACAAATGAATTTGGACCACACAAAACACACAACCCCACATCCAAAAAGGGAAAGAGGGAAGAAAACCCGACTTACCCGATAAGAAAAGAGGGAAGAAATGAGCGACTAGGAGGGAGTATGTCTTGGGAAGATTGTTGACATGGGTCTGAAGAAAATCAATCGAGCATTAAAAGAATTAGAGGAGTATCAACTTTCTCTATTATTCAAGGAGTTGGAAAGAGGTTTGGATCGTATGTCACGTATTTGTGAAAAGTATGACCATGTACCTAATAAATCTGATGAAATAAAGAGCGAAGAGGTAAAGATTGAGTCTTTTAAAGTTCTTCCAAAAGAAGTGGCGAACGAGCAGGTAGAGAAGCCTTATTTTGTTCTACCAAACAGTCCAGAATACTGTCAGATTAAGAATAACAAGAAAGGCGATTTCATCACACATATTGTTAAACCATTAAGTGACGATGATAAAAAAGAGTTGGTGGTTTTCAACTTAAATATTCAAGCTGATCCGATTGAAGAAGAGAAGGTTGAATCTTTTAATGTTATTCATGAAGAAGAGGAAAAGGCTGAATCTTATAATGTTATTCATGACAAAGAGGAGCAGGTAGGAGACGGTTGTTGGTGATCTGATGAATCATCATAACGAGAAACTTCCAAATATGGCGAAAGGTGAATCCAACTATCCTAATCTTATCTTAGATACGGAGTTGCTACATGCTCATGATTACTCGGAGTTTCAAGACACAAGTATTTATCAATCGTCGCTTGATAAATCGATTGACAAGAAGCTAGGTGTTGGAGAGAATCAATGTTGTTTGTTTTTGAATTCGGTCTTCGTGGATGTGGATGCTCATGGTGGACATACCGGCTCCAGCAAGTGCTCTTTCGAGTTTTCTATATCTGTGTAAGGAGGGCGGTGGGGTGGTAGGCACACGAAAATATGGCTCCAAGGGCATTGGCACTAGAAAAGATGGTTCAAGGGGCAAAGGCACCAGAAAAGATGGTTAAAGGGGCATATGTATAAGAGCAAAAGAAAGTGCCCTATAAACAGCATAAGGAATGTTACTAACATGGTTAAGTTCGTACAATTTGTTTTTGATCCGGGTGGCAGCATTGGGTTCAAAATTTGAGGTCAAATTCTGAAAAAAAAAAAAAAAAAAAAAAAAGTGGGAGAGAATGATGCAGGAGAAAAAGGTACGGATTCCTAGGCCGAATAGTATACACGGTTTCCTAGAAAGGGTAGAAGACACGGTGTCCAAAACCGTGTAGGATTAGTTAATTAGTTTATTTTATTTCAAATAAGATTAGGAAATCTTGTTAGTTTCCTAATACTAGTTAAAATTGTTATTTTATTATTATAGTTTATTTCCTAACTAGTTTAGGTAAGTAGGTTATTATCCTAATAGGAATAGGAGTTTGATTGTAGTAGTATAAATATGAGCTCATTAGCTACCTAATTTGATACGTTAGAATTGAGCAATAAAATTGTTTTGGTTTGCGAACCCTGTTTTAATTAGGCTTGCGAGTTTAATTAAGTTGATCAACCTTGCGAGGCTGATTCAAGTGTCTCGAGTTCAAATCCTTACGAGGCTAAGAGCGAGATTCACATTACTATCCTTGTTACCTTCCAAATTCACGAGTTTTACCTGTTATAAAAGTCAGTTCCGCTGCCAAATTCCACAGTTCAGCACACTGTTGCATCCAGAATTCGAGTAGTTTAGCCTCACAAAACAACAGTCCTCCGTACTGTTGCATCTAACCAGGAAATTTTACATCAAGGCGAGCCAGCCGTTGTAACTTGTAACAAAGGGAGAGGGAAAGAGTTGCCTCCGATTGACAGTTTTTTTTTTTGAGCCCTGAAGTGCGCAGCTACCAGCAAAGCACAAGCTCAAACAGAAAAACCAAAACAATTAGAACCAACTAAAGTACTAAATCATAAATATTTCAACATTAAAGCACCATGCTTATTGCTAATTAGGTGTAACGACACACTCAAAATCAAACTAAACCAAACGCGAAATGACTAGAGCCGGCTGAACCTAAATTGTATGGCTAATTCCAAGTCATATCGCTAAATGCTTTTATCCTTGTCCGAAGACTAAGACAACTTCATCGACAACTCATAACCGTCCTGTGCATTATGCACAGGTGCATTACGGACTTACAGTACTGCCTAACTGCATTCGCTGTCCCGTTCCTCTCCAAGCATCGATTCAGGAAATTTAAGGGAAAACAGAATTCTGAAATTTATCGTTCTTATCTTATACCCCTCACAAAGAATATAAAACATAAATAAATGATTGAGACGAAAAGAGTATTGATAGATGGAGTAACATTTTGATTCATTTATCAGCAAAGGTAAAGAAAACTAAAAGCGAAAGCTAAAACTTTACAACGATATATAAGATTGTAGCCTTGTAGGATCGACTCCTTATACAAAAAAGAGACGGGTTAAATACTTAAATATACGCTGCATTACCCTGGTTATAACAACAGAGATTTATTATAGAAAAAATTAGATCACAGCAGTACAAGTACAACTTGAGGCAGAAAAGTCCAATCTTTTTTCAAATTTTTTTCACAAATTCCTATTGAAGACACACTATCCGTCACAAGCTGAAAACAGATAATGCATCTCTCACAATATGCAAGTGGGGTGGCAAGTGGGATCCACTTGCCCTCCCACTTGCATATTGTGAGATGGACACTATCCATCTTCAGCTTGTGACGGATGGTGCCCGTTTTAAGTAAGAAATGCAGAAATATTTTGGGGAAAAAAATGATAATCAATGTTGTGAATTATGTGGTTATATGAGCAAATATAGATGGACCCACTATATCACTCACCCCATCACTAAAACTTTTCATAGGCTAAGAATTTTTCAAACCTTATCTTTGTAAATAATGTTATGACCTTTCATTTAAGGATGTAGAGGATCATGTTGATGCTATAAATTGTACAATGATATAGTGCATAGCCCTCATTCATACAAGCAAGAAAAAAATAAAGTAAAATTTCAAAGAGTAGAGATGGCTTCCATGATGTCTAACGCGGCGGTCGCAACCGCTAGCACGGCCGCTCAGGCTAACATGGTGGCACCATTCACTGGTTTGAAATCCACCTCTGCTTTCCCTGTTTCCAGGAAGACTAACGTTGACATTACCTCTCTTGCTAGCAATGGTGGCAGAGTTAACTGCATGCAGGTATATATTAACGGTTTCACACTAAGTTTATTGTGAGAACGTGAGTAATGCTTGCTTGTTTATTTATACACCGTAGTTTTTTAGTAAGGGTAAATTTAAGTTAAAATTCGTAACCATTTTGATAAATTCTTGTATGAGCCTGATCAATTGTGAAATTGGCCGAATAATTGATATACTAATATTTTAGTTTCATATTCTAGATTTTCATATGTTATATATTTATCGTTAAAAATCTTACGATCTTGACTTTAAAAAGTCAAATAGGAAGGTCTTTGTGTTACAATTTTGACTTTAAAAAGTCAATGTAAGGTCTTTGTGAAACAGATGGAGTAGTATTGAAAATTACCAAATATACGGCTATACATGCACCAATTTAGTGACATTGTACGAGCTGAAACGTAATTTGAGTTAAAATCCGTTAACCATTTTCATAAATTCTTGTACGGGAGTGATCAATTGTGAAATTGGCCTATAATGAGAAATACGAAGTAATGAATATCGATTTTCAAGTGTGATAATTTGCTTAACATGTCTATGAATTAATCTTGGTGACGATGTTGGTAATGTTATGTACGTAGGTGTGGCCACCACGTAACTTGAAGAAGTTCGAGACCCTATCATACCTTCCACCTCTAACCGAGGAACAATTGTTGAAGGAGATTAACTACCTTCTAGTCAAGGGATGGGTTCCTTGCATTGAGTTCGAAATTGGAGTAAGTTCTAATTTAGTACTACCATTCATGTTTTGATAAAACCGTTAACCGTTTAATGTATCACTAAAAATAATGATGTTTACGTGGCAGACCGCGTTTGTATACCGTGCAAACAACAAGTCCCCCGGATACTATGATGGAAGGTACTGGACAATGTGGAAGCTACCCATGTTCGGTTGCACTGACGCTTCCCAAGTTGCAGCTGAGGTCGTTGAGTGCAAGAACGCTTACCCTGATGCCCACATCAGGATCATCGGATTCGACAACAAGCGTCAAGTCCAGTGCATCAGTTTCATTGCCTACAAACCTGAATAAGAAGCTTTCCAATTATATATGTTGCTGATTTTCTTTTCCTTGATGTTTGTTGGATATTTTCATATTTTCGTTCCCAATTCTGTTTTTCAATTTGTGCATCTCTCGGATTATTGGAATGTAATATAGAGTAATTCTACTCTTTGCTATTATTCAGAGTTCTCTATGTTCATCCATGCTTTGCATTTCATTTCCATATTCTTGCTCTAAAATGTTATGTTCATGCTGCGATGATTCATTCAACGTGTATAACTGTTGTGCGGAACAATAACTGTATAAGCTCCTCGTCTAGTAGTCTACAATAGGTCTGTATCTGAGTAAAATGGCTCAGTTGCAGAGAAATGCATGCAACTGTTGGAACATGGAAACCTGCAACACCTCCGAACATGAGTGTCAGGTACGATTAAACAGGATCACAGGAGTCGTCAAGTATAAGGGAACATGCCTGGTTATTTGAGTTTCTAGTGTGGACAGCGGGAAAAACACATCCCTAGTCGAACTTTTCCACCCCGCTCTCTCTTTAATTAACCTGAAAACCACAGAGAATGTCTATACAGAACAAGGATCAGGAAGTCGAATGTCTTCAGAATCATTTTTTATACGAGACAGGTCTTTGATGCAGCCTATGATTCTGTTTTCTTACACCCTTTAAGGCATCCAGCACAATTATACAGTCTGAAGTTTCCTAATGTATGGTTAAAGACTTATAGCTGCTCACCCTAAAAACATTCATCAATAATATCGTAATCAAATGAGAATCAAACTGTCGGGTCATCCATATGGAGCAGTTAGCGACACCCTTCTTCTAAATAACATGTTTCTAAGCATTTCACAGCAATTACTCAATTAGCATTCTGACAGTATTAATTGAATTTTATCTCATCGATCCTATTTGGTTTGTTTTACATTTAAGACGGATATGTTCGTCTTAAACAAGAAATTGTGTTTTCTTAAGATTGTTGTATGTTAATTAACAGCTTAGCAATATGTACAAATGAAGAAGTAGAGTCCCACAAATCTCAGTATACTACCATTCATTACAGCTTTATTTTCATTACATTACATAAAAGAAGTATTGCTTAATGAAATTCAATGATCAATATATTTACATTGTAATTTGTGCATTAAATTGGCAAAATGAAATCACAAAATAACTCGTGTTGAAGTTCGACTAATGCATTTTGATGGTATAATTTTTTTGTCTATTTTTATTTTGGAGAATTAAGTAGGAAAAACGTTGATTGTATTGTTAATGCATTGACACTCGTACGTTCACTAAGCTTGCGTCTTTTGACCCACTTTCAATGAAGTAATGATCAGCTTAATCTCCAAGTTAAACCAAATTAGGCAGTGATCCCTTTTTGTCAATATTTTTACACTTTTTTCTTCATTTCGAACAAAAATAACGAAAAATGAAAGGTTACATTGTCAACCACAAAGACTTGAAAAAAATTAGAGGCTATCACAAAGTATTCACGTAGTCCATTACTTAAAAGAATATGCGAATTGATACTACAACTTACTCCGTGTTCATGAGCATGGGTATGGGTAGCTTGTTTTTATTCTAATCTCGCCGGTTCAAATTATTTATTTATCTTTAATTAAAGTAGCCTTATAAAAAATTAAAAGAAAAAAGTAAATGAAAGCGGCAAAAGGATTAAACGATAAAAAAGTACTGTAATAATTTTTGTTAACCTTTTTTAAAATTGTCAATACATCACTGTATAACTATATAAGGCGTTTTCACGAATGAAATAGAAAAAATATCTTACAAGAACTGTTGTTTTAATGCCTTGAATCGGTTTAATTGCCACTTCGAGTGACAATTGGCTTCAAATGAGTCATCCCCTTCCCTTTGAGTCCTTGAGTCCTCATCCAAGCCATTGAATTGAGAGGATGAAGGGCTAGGATTAAAACAAAATGGAAGGTCAAGATTGTGAGACACACCCAATCACAACACATACAAACCATACCCATAAAAACCCTACCTCACTCCATTTCTTTCATTTTCACAGCCACATTTCTCTCTCTATTTTATTTTTTCTCATCATTCTCTCATTCTAAATTTAAATTTATATAGTCGAAATCCCAATTTAGTTTGAAATTACACAAATAATGCTTGAAATTACACTCTTAATAACTAAAGTTACACTCATAAAAAGGCTAAAAGCACATAAACATGTCTTAAAGTTACATAAATTCAAATTTATATAATTAAAATCACATTTTGATTTAAAGTTACATATAAAAAGGTTGAAATTACACTCGTAATGACTGAAGTTATACTCATAAAATGCTAAAATCACATAAACTTGTCTTAAAGTTATATAAATTCAAATATATATAGTCAAAATCACATTTTAGCTTGAAGTTACACAAATAATTGTTGAAGTTACACTCGAAATGTAAGTGGAATTCATTAAAACCAACTCATTTTGTCTTAATCTTGTCCCTCCATTTTGTTCTCATCTTGTTCATCCATTTTTGTTCTAATCTTGTCCCTTCATCTTGTTCTAATCTTGTTCATTCATCCTCTTCATCCAATGGCCAAGATGAAGACTCATGGACTCAAAAAAGATGGTGAACTTATTATGAGTGCAACTTCAGTCATTATAAGTGTAACTTCAACCCTTATTTGTGTAACTTTAAACCAAAATGTGATTTTGACCATATAAATTTGAATTTATGTAACTTTAAGACAAGTTTATGTGATTTTAGCCTTTTTATGAATGTAACTTCAGTCATTACGAGCGTAACTTCAACCATTATTTTTGTAACTGCAAACTAAAATTTGATTTCGACTATATAAATTTGAATTTATGAAACTTTAAGACAAATTTATGTGATTTTAGTCTTTTAATGAGTGTAACATCAATCATACGAGTGTGACTTCAACCCTTATTTGTGTAACTTTAACCCAAAATGTGATTTCGACTATATAAATTTAAATTTTTGTAATTTCAAGAAAATTTATATGTTTTTAACCTTTTTATGAGGGTAACTTTAGTCTTTACATGTTTAACTTCAACCCTTATTTGTGTAACTTTAATTTTAAGACAAGTGTTTGTCACTTTAAGACATATTTAAGTAACTTTAGTCATTTTTTGGGTAGGTTTAGTCATTTACACTAAATGTTATTGAATATTTTAATTTGCTTTTATGTAACTTTAAAACATGTATAGGTAACTTTAATCATTTTTTGGGTAACTTCAGACATTTATACTAAATGTTCTTGAATATTTTAATTTGAATACATGTAACTTAAAGACATGTTATAGGTAACTATAATCATTTTTTGGGTAACTTCAGACATTTATACTAAATGTTATTGAATATTTTAATTTTAATACATGTAACTAAAAGACATGTTTAGATAACTTTAGTCTTTACTATTATAATTTCAGTTCTTAATAGTGTAAATTTATTCCATAAATGTATAATTTGAGTCCTTAAAAGTGTAACTTCAATACTTAAAAGTATAACTTCAGGCATATATCATCAACAACCAACCTAGCCTCAACCAAACACCAAAAAAAATGAGATTTTGAAAGGAAAAAAACGAGATCTAAAACAAAAAAAACGAGATCTAAAAAATAAAGAAAGACACATTATAATATTTGGTGGTTTTGAAATTTAAAAAAAAAAAATACATCAGAAATTTGAAAAATAATAAAGGAGAACTAAAAAAAATACATAAATTATGAAAAAATAAATAAAAACGATATCTATTTGAGGTATGAGCTCAAATCTGATAAAAAAAAATGTAAAGAAGAAGAGAGGAGACGACAGGGGAGACATGGAGGCGAGGCGAGGCGGTGAAAGGGAGGTGGTTGTTAACCCCCCTCGTCCGTCCTCTTCTACGCCCGCCACCCTCCTCTTCCACGCTGACACCCTACTCCCGCCTTATCTCCCCCCGTCTTCTTCCGTCGCCCTCTTCTTTTTTCTTTTCTTTTTTGTAGATCTTGGTTGTTGAAAGTGGTGGAGGTTTTTTTATAAGAGAATATAGTATAGTTTTTTGGTGGTGGTTGTTGTGTTGGAGTGGTGTGGTTGTGGAATAGTGATAGTTGTGGGTGTTTTTTTTGTGTTTTTATTTTTCAGATCTAGTCTTTTTTTTTTGCTTGGTGGGAGGTCGTGGTGAAGGGGCTTGGCAGGGGAAGGCGGGGGCGGGGAGGAGAGTGGCAGAGGGGTGGTGGGAGGGTATGGATGGCAGGCGGAAAGGGGTGGCGGTCGATGGTGGTGGTGGTGAGTGAGGGCGATTGGTGGTGGTCGGGGTTGATATGTGGGGTGGTGGGGGTGGTGGTGGAGTTTCCGGTTTTTGGGTATTTTTTTGTTTTTTTGGTTTTTTATACGAGAGAATTGACGAGAGATAAGGGAGGTAGAGAGAGAGTAGAGGATGTGTAAATGAGAGAACGTATGTGAAGGAAGGGTATAAATATTAGGGTTTGATGGAGATTGAATTGGGTGTGTCTCACAATCTTAGCCTTCCATTTTGTTTTAATCATAACCCCTCATCTTTTTTATTCAAGGGCTTAGATAAGGACTCATGGATTCAACAAAAAAAGATGGAATCACTTGATCTTATCTATTTTATATATATATATATATATATATATATATATATATATATAGAGAGAGAGAGAGAGAGAAATGATCATGTAAGTTCTCTTAGAAAAGTTGATTCTATAAGTCCTCTTAGAGGCCCTTGGATCTTGGAATTGAAGGATTGAGATGAAAACAAGAAAATGGTCATTAATGGGTGTTTAATCCACTTCTTTCACATCCACACTAATTAAAGTCACTAATACATCTATCCCTTTAACCCACTTTTTCCACTCAATTCAATTCATTCAAAACACTCTCTTCTTCTCTTTAAAAAAATACCCCACCTTCTCTCTAAAACATTATCTTCTATTCTCTCTAAATTCAAACCACCCACCAAAACCCAAAAAATCCTAGATCTACCCGCACCACCCTCCACCCACCGCACCTTCCTCCCTCACTCACGCCGCCACCACAACCTCACCTGCCACCTGCACCACGCCGCCCTGCACCAGACCACTACCCGCGGCCCTCCTCCACCACCAGACCAGACCTGTCGCCCCCCTGCCACCTCCCCTGTCGCCCCCTTGCCACAGCTCTGCGGCCCCCTGTCGTCCCTCCGCCTCTCTCTCTCTCTCCTGCCGCCTTCTCTCTTCTTCTTCTTCTTCTTCTTTTTTTTTTTTTCTCTCTTTTCAGATTTGTACCACCATCACATTTAAATCTCAGTTTTTTTTTTCACAATTTATGTTTTTTTAGATCTACTTTTCTATTTTTTAAATTTTATATGTTGTTATTTTATTTTCTAGATTCAAAACCACCATTTTTTCCAACTTTTTATGTTTGTTATAAATGGTTAAAGTCACACGATAAATGAATAAAGTTACACAACAATGTTTTTTGTTTTGTTGGTGGTGTTTGAAGTTACATTACTATGGACTAAAGTTACACATTTATGGATTAAAGTGACACATTTGAAATTTGAATTTTTTTTTCAGATCTGAAAAATTTTATGCATTTTTTCCTTTTTTTTATATGTGTAACTTTTTTTATATGTGGTTACTGGTGTTGTTTCACTGAAGTTTCACATATAATGACTGAAGTTACACTTTTGGTAACTGAAGTTACATTTTTAGTAACTGAAGTTTCACATATAATGACTGAAGTTACACTTTTAGTAACTGAAGTTACATTTTTAATGACTGAAGTTACACATTTTTTGACCGAAGTTACACATTTCTTTTTTATGTTTTTTGTTTTTTTTTTCAAATTTGTTATGTTTTTATTTATTTATTTTAGATCTCGTTTTTTATTTCTTTTTATGGTGTTTTTATTTCCATATCTAAAGTTACACTATTTTAGATTAAAGATACACAACTAATAGTTATATAACTGAAGTTACATAGGTTTGGACTGAAGTTACATAGATTTGGATTGAAGTTACATAGGTTTGGACTGAAGTTACACTAGCTTGGACTGAAGTTATACTAGGAAAGATTAAAGCATAAAGTTATACTATAAATGACTAAAGTTACACAAATAATAATTGAAGTTTCACTAATAAAGGATAATGTTACCCTAAAAAGAATGCTAAAATTAAATCATATTCTGGGTTAAAGTTACACAAATAAGGGTTGGAGTTACACTCATAATGACTGAAGTTACACCTATAAAAAGGGTAAAATCAAATAAATTTGTCTTAAAGTTACATAAATTCAAATTTATACGGTCGAAATCACATTTTGGTTGAAAGTGACACAAATAAGGGCTGAAGTTACACTCGTGATTACTGAAGTTACACTCATAAAAATGTTAAAATCACATAAACTTGTCTTGAAATTTCATAAATTCCAATTTATGTAGTCTAAATCATATTTTAGTTTGAAGTTACAAAAATAATGGTTGAAATGACACTCGTATTGACTGAAGTTACACTCATAAAAAGGCTAAAATCACATAAACTTGTCTTGAAGTTTCATAAATTCAAATTTATGTAGTCGAAATCACATTTTAGTTTGAAGTTACATAAATTATGGTTGAACTTACACTCGTAATGACTGAAATTACACTCACAAAAAGTCTAAAATCACGTAAACTTGTCTTGAAGTTTCATAAATTCAAATTTATATAGTCGAAATCACCTTTTGGTTTGAAGTTACACAAATAAGGGCTGAAATTACACTCATAAATCTCAACAACTCAAAAGTGCTCAAAACTGATTAACTAAAGGCTAGAGAGAGAAAGTTAATTAATTAGTACATAGGTAATTGATTAGTGTTAAGT
The DNA here is from genome assembly GCA_022085475.1 of Heliosperma pusillum. Lineage (NCBI taxonomy): Eukaryota > Viridiplantae > Streptophyta > Magnoliopsida > Caryophyllales > Caryophyllaceae > Heliosperma > Heliosperma pusillum. Next base: position 10,294 of record JAIUZE010035201.1, on the reverse strand, counting down.
GTGTTTTTGTCTCTACAATGCCATCCATCCATCTCCCTCATCCAATGGCTAGGATGAGGACTCATGGAATCAAAAAAAAAGATGGACTCACACCCCCCTCTCTCTCTCTCTCTCTGTCTCTCTGTCTGTCTCTCTCTCTCTCTCTCTCTCTCTCTATATATATATATATATATATATATATATATATATATATATATA
>JAIUZE010035201.1:0-10049 GCA_022085475.1 Heliosperma pusillum | reverse complement strand
TATAGAGAGAGAGAGAGAGAGAGAGAGAGAGAGACAGACAGAGAGAGAGAGAGAGAGAGAGAGAGAGAGGAAAGATCAATTGAGTCCACCCTTTCCCTTAGAGTCATTGAGTCCTCTTTTTATCCATTAGATGAGGGAGATAAAGGGTTGAGATTGAGGCTGCCATAAGGTGATTAATGACTTAATTTCTCACACTCTCTCATCCTCACTAATTAATTAGTAATTTCACCCTAATTTAATATATAACAATTTTTACTCAACCACTTCTCTCTCATCTCACATAATTTCACTACCTCTCCACTCTCTACATCCCAAATAATACAAAATCCCAAATAATTCACTCCTCCTCTTCTCTCACCCACCCACCACCACAAAAAACACCAACCCACCACACACAAACACTAGCCGTGGCCCCTTCACCACCCACCACTACCATAAGTGGCGGTGCACTGCCACTACAAGAATATGGTGTATTAGCGACGGAAATTTTGCGACGGATATGAAATCCGTAGCAAAAATATAGTTGCGACGGCTTTAGCGACGGAATTAACTCTTTGCGACGGAATGGCGACGGATAATCCGTCGCATAGCTTTTTGACATATGGCGCCCAACTTTATACATGGCGCCAAGCTTTGCGACGGATCATCAGTCGCAAATTAGAACTTGCGACGGAATTGCGACGGATAATCCGTCGCAGGAGGAGATTATTGACCCAGTGTTTGGCCAAAAATTTGAGACACGTGGCTTCGTATTCGCGACGGATTTGCGACGGAAATTCCGTCGCATAATCTAATAAATACATGAAATCCCCAATTTCATACCTTTACGGATTAAATCGTAAAATAAATAAAAAACCTAAGACGACGACGACGAAGGCGACGACGACGAAGGCGACGACGACGAAGGCGACGACGACGAAGGCGACGACGACGACGAAGGCGACGACAACGACGACGACGACGACTACGACGACCACCGCAACAACAACCACGACTTCCTCCTCTCTTTCCCAGGTCTCTCTCTCTCTTCCTCTTTCCCTTCTTCCCCCTTTCCCCTTCCCTTTCCCCTTCCCCTGCCCCTGCCGTCGTGCGGCCGTGCGACTCCCTCCCCTCTGCCTCTGCCGTCCGTTGCCCCGTACCTAATTAACTCAGTTTAATTATTATATTAAGTTAAATAGTTTAATTATAATTATTAATAAGTATAAGTTATATTGGTTTAAATTAATTTTTTGTTGTGATTTAAGTTTACTTATTATTAAGTATAATTCCAAGTTTTTTTTGTTTAATTTTGATTAGTGTGGTATATATGTTTATGTTTAAGTTTAATTGTGTTTATTTTTATGTTTATGTTTGCGTTCTTATGATTAATTAGGCTATAATTTTTTTTGTTCATATATGGTAGACCTAGTACCCGTTCAAGAGTTATACATTAGGTGTAATTCTTGAATAGTCCCCGTTTTGGGACTGTCTTTGAATCTTTAATGCCATTTAGGTGGTAAATACTAATCATTTCCTTAATTTTTATTTGACGATTAAGTTTGGTTGACAGTTCCTTTAATGTTCTCTGAATACATATGGAGAGTGACAAGTCATTCAACATTGTGTATTTGGAGAACTGTAGGGAATTGCTGCCGAATTTTCGTCTCATAACAATTAATTAAATGATTAGTATTTACTAATGGTATGAAAGATTCAAAGATGGGTTTAGGTTGGAGAGATAAGGATCCCATGAACTCGAATATTATTATTTTTTTTTGCAGTTGTTGTTGTTGTTGTTGTTGTTGTTGTTGTTGTTGTTGTTGTTGTTGTTGTTGTGGTTGAGGTTGGAGGTTGGAGGTTGGAGGGTGGAGGTTGGAGGTTGGAGGTTGGAGGTTGGAGGTTGGAGGTTGTTTGTTGTTGGTTGTTTGTTTGTGTAATAGGATGTTGTGTATTAGTAGTTATTGTTGTTATTGTTGCTATTAGTAAACTTTTAGTTCTTGTTGTTATTGTTTTGAATTTTTATTTAAGTCGATAATAATAATTATAAACGTGTATGTAGATTTGAAATGAAAAGAGTACAACGAGCATGGATGTATGAAAGATTGGATTGTAATAAAAAATTAAGGCAGAAGTTTGTAATGGGCGTTAATGAATTCATTAATTATGTTAAGAAACAAGAAGATTACGGTAGATGTAAGGAAATTAGGTGCCCATGTGTAAAGTGTAGAAATCGCAAATTTTTAGTCGAACAAGAAGTACGAAAACACCTAGGGCTTTGGGGCTTTTGCGATGACTATTATGATTGGGTGTGCCATGGTGAAAATTTTCCCGTTGAGGAGAGGTCTGACAATCCCTATAGGGATATGGTGGAGGATGCGTTGCGCGACAACATTAATGAAATTATAATGGAAAATGTTGACGCCGAAGTGGTTGATGAATCTCCAAATCCTAATGTACTAGCCTTTTTCAAAATGTTGGAACATGCCAATAAACCGGTGTATGAGGGGAGTCGTATCTCTCTGTTGCAGTCAGCTTCCCGGTTGGTAACTTTGAAATGTGAATACAATTTACCCCACAAATGTGTAGATGGTATCGCGTCATTTATAGGGGACATTATTCCTGAAAATCATGTTATGACGCGTAACTTCTATGAAACCAAAAATATTCTTAAAGCTCTTCAACTGCCTTATGAAAAGATAGATGCGTGTGAAATAGGATGTATGTTGTTTTGGGATGATGATAGTCTTCTCGATAAGTGTAGAAAATGTGGTAGAGATCGATATAAAAAACAAAAGAATGCAAATGGCAAAAGGGTTGGGATAAATATTTTAACTTATTTCCCAATAGGACCGCGTTTGCAACGACTTTATGCCACAAAACTAATTGCGGCAGAGATGCGGTGGCATCATGAAAATCCACGTGTCAGCGGGATAATGTCTCATCCAAGTGACGACGAGGCTTGGAATCATTTTGATCGCATTCATCCTTCTCTGTTGCTACCTCAAACCCGACTCAGGGCAACCCAAGTTTGGCTACTAAGCTGTCAAAGGAGAATGCTGCACTTAGACAAGAGCGCGACGAGCAGGCTCGAAGGATTGCAGCTATAGAAGAGTACTTGAGTCAGGTTGCAAGAAATTCTACTCAAAACTGCAGAACTGGAGGTCCTAACCAGGGTCGAGACGACTTTGATGATGATGGCGGCGATAATGCTAGGTCCAACCCATTCACCCATTTCCCTCATTTCCCTCCAATCACTCCACTGACTTGAGTGATTAGTTAACTATTTGGTACTTTGAACCTTTTATTTGTAAGACTTTAATTATTTTTATGATATAAAATCAAAACTTTGTTCGGTTTTGTGTTACAATAGCAACTTTGTTGGACGCGTAACTGCTGGAAAACTTCTGTAATTTGCAGGTTTTTTGTCGTTTTAACGCGTATAGAGGGGATGCAGGAAACAACCAGTTCCTGGAAAATACAGGCCTTATTGCGACGGAATTTCCGTCGCAAAAATTGACTGAGTTACAGCCAAGTCAAACATAAAGTCAACTTTTGCGACGGAATTTCCGTCGCAACTGTTGACTTTATGTTTGACTTGGCTGTACAGGTGGCAGTCAAGTCAAACAATCTGTCAACAGTTGCGACGGAAATTCCATCGCAAAAGTTGACTATCCGTCGCAAAAATATGCGACGGATTAATCCGTCCCATTTACTGCTGTTTGCGACGAAAATAAGTGACGGACACTATCCGTCGCAAATCAGTCTTTAGCGACGGAAATTCCCAATCTAGCGACGGAATAATCCGTCGCAAAACGAACTTTATGTTGTAGTGTGCCACCACCACCGACGTCCATCAACGGACAGCAGCCCGCCACCGACGCCACCCCACGACGCCATCACGACCGACCTCCTCCTCCTTTTTCTCTTTATTTTTTTCGGACCTGGTTGCCTCCTCTTCCTCTGGACAGCAGGTCTCATCCTCCTCCCTCCGGCCGCCACTCCGCCACCTCCCTCCTCCATCTCCTCCGTCTTCTTCTCATTTTTTTTCCTAAATCTGGAAAATGCGGGTTGTTGGGGTTTTATTGCTGCAGTCCAGTGGGGTGTGGTGGGTGGTGGCTGTCGTCGGTGTCGTGTGTGTCGTGGGTGGTGGGGCTGGTGAGCTTCGGGTTGTGGTGAGGGCTGGTGTGGGGTTGTGGGAGTGTCACTGTTGTTGTTGTTCTTTCTTTTTTTTTCTTTTTTTTTGCTAGATTTTGAGATCCATTGGGTCTTTCTTTTTCTTTTTTCTTTGTTAGTTAAAATTCTGATTTGTTGTTCTCTCTCTATTTATTTTTTTATTTTTTTCAGATCTGATATAAGGGTGTCAAATATTAATGACGTGGTTCTGTGATGGTGGTGGTTCGGTGGGGGGTGGTGTCGTGGGTGGGGATGTTGTTATTGTTATGTGTTTTTTTTTTCATATCTAGTTTTTTGTGTTTTTGTGTTTTTTTTTTCTAGATCTGAAAAAGGTGTCAAATGTCAATGACTTCTATTAAAGTAACACAAATTCGCTATTAAATTTACACACTTTATTTATTAAAGTCACATATATCATCTATTAAAGTTACACACATTTTGTTTATTAAAGTTAAACACGTTATTTATTAAAATCACATATATCGTTTATTAAAGTTACACACTTTATTTATTAAAATCACATATATCGTCTATTAAAATAACACACATTATTTTTATTAAAGTAACACAAAATGACCTTTAAAGTTACACTTGTTGATGTCAGATATGTTTCTTTTTTTAGTTTTTAATCTTGTTTTTCAGATTTGTTTTTTTTTCTAGATCTACCTTTTTTTGTGAGTGAGTGTTGGTTGGACTACAGTTACACTCATGGAGGACTACAGTTACACTCCTATAGGACTACAATTAGACTCATATAGGGCTACAATTACACTCATAGAGGACTACAATTACACTCATAGAGGACTAAAGTTACACTCTTAGAAAACTAAAGTTACACTCATAAAGGACTAAAATTACTCTTATAATGAATTAAAGTAACACTCATAAATTTGTAGTAAATTACATAAATTCAACATGTAATAAAGTTCAAAATATTTCACACAAAATGACCTAAAATTACTAAAGTTACACTCGTAAAATACTCGAAAAGCATCAAAGTTACACTCGTAAAATGTTAAAATTATATAAATTCAAATTTTTATATACAAAACCATCTTGAAAAAAAATAAAGTTAGTCTCGAAAAGCATCAAAGTTACACTCGTAAAATGTTAAAATTATATAAATTCAAATTTTTATATACAAAACCGTCTTAAAAATATTAAAGTTACACTCGAAAATCATCGAAGTTACACTCGTAGAATGTTAAAACTATATATTCAAATTTTATATACAAAACCGCCTTAAAAATTAAAAGTTACGCTCAAAGATATTAGAGTTACACTTGAAAAACATCAAAGTTACACTCGTAGGTGTTAAAATTGTTCAAATTCAAATTTTTATATACAAACCGCCATAAAAAGTTAAAGTTACACTCTAAAACATTAGAGTTACACTGGTAAGCATCAAAGTTACACTCATAAATCCCAGCAGCTCAAATGTGATTAATTAAAGGCTAGAGAGAGAAAGTTAATTAATTAGTGCATATGTAATTAATTAGTGATAAGTGTAATTTTTAATCTACAATCTCATCAATCCATCTCCCTCATCCAATGGCTAGGATGAGGACTCAAGGACTCTATGAAAATGGTGGACTCAAAAGAATTTGACTATATATATATATATATATATATATATAATATATATATCTATCTATATATATATATATATATATATATATATAGAGAGAGAGAGAGGCAAGATCCGGTGAGTCCACTCATATATTTGAGTCCGTGAGTCCTAATAACAGCTGTTAGATCTGAAAAATATGAAGAGCTGAGATTATGCCACGTAGGTATCAAAATTGAGCAAACAAAACTCCTTTATTTCCCCAGATTTCTTCTTTCTTTCCTTCTCTCTCTAAAAAAAGTTAAACTCAGTAAACCTAATCTTCCAATTTCCAAACATCAAATTCACTGCATCCTTCTAAAATCTCACGAAAGTTGCTGTTTTTCTATTTGATTTCAAGTGAATTTCAACTTTATTGAATATTCTCGGTTGATTTTTCTCCCAAACGTTGAGGTAAATTCGATTCTGTTTATTTATTTATTTTTTGCGATTTTATTTGAGCTTGTGTACTATTAAATTGATTATTTTGTTAAGAATAATTGAATATATGATGCATTGAAAGAATTTAATAAGATTAAGTCAAAAATATTGAACAAATCGTTGAATGATTTGTGGTAATTCATGTTCTTGGTTTAGATTTCTAAATATCTTATTTATACTTTATACATGATTTCAAACGTTTTTCTGATGATTATATCATCATATTGAACTAACTACTATGATCGATTATAGTTGTAGGTGTGTATTATATGTTTTTTTAGTTTAATCACAAAAATTAGGGTTTCATATTGTTTATTTGTGAACTTAGGTTTTCATATTATAAAATTTAATTTGTTTGACATTGGAGTTAACAAATTGACCCTAAATAATGTTCAGATACCGAGTAATAACAATATACATGTTACCTATGATAATGAAAGCTGATTTGAATAATTAATCTTTGTAAATGTGATATTTTATTTCTATAGTTGTGATATTGTTGTTTGTATAATGTGATATTGGATAGCTGCGATTGAGTCTGAGTAATCTATAAACAAAATTTAATTTAAAAGGGATATTCTTTGTATTATTTCCGTCCATAAGAAATTTACTGTGATGTGTTGTGATGAACCAGTTTGAGGGAAGCAACTTGAAACTTGGTTAGCTATTATAGTGCATTTCAATTTGCTTATTCTGCCGGACAAAGAGTAAATGAAATCTCTACAAATGTAAGTCTTTTTATCATTTGTTTTTTTCTCTTTGTTTTAGCATCATTTTCCAACAAAATAACATCTTAGATCTACTGGTCTGATATTGGCAGAAAAGAACTATTTTAGTTGTCGGAGGAAGTTAGGCTAGCATCTTGATGCAAGCTTATACATTTGTTAAGCGATCATTCGTAAACATGTCACGAGACTTCACTTATTATAATAGGCTTAGACTTGTCATCTATATTATTCTAACAATCTATATTATTGGTTCATAGACCTAAATGTTGGAACCAGTTATAATTCTATACTAGTAACTTTTCAACCTTGCATCAATGATTGATAATTTCAGCGAATTATAAAAAAAATTAACTAACTATACTAATTGAGGTTTATTTGCATTTGATTTATAGAGGAGCTAATTGTGGAGAAGATGATAATCATGATCATGGATAAGAGCTCAAAATGAAAACAAGACGATACAAGACTGTTGCAAGCGGTAGCGTTAGAAGTTGAAAAGGAAGCACCTTAAATGTCTACTAGCAATATGTTGCCAAAAAACTTCAATTGAAAGAACACTGATTTAATGATGGTAGGATAATAAATTTAATGTAATTAGTAGTTCACTAGTTGTCATAAACTAGTTTTTCAACTGGTATTTTGTGGTATTGTTTAATATCAGTAATGATATTGTGTTTTGTATATAGTGATATTGTTTCTTAATATCACAAGGGTAAAGACAATATTTTCAAGTGTGATATTGTATTTGGTCTAGTGTGATATTTTTTTATTAATGATTGTGATATTGTTTCTCAATATCACAAAATTTGATTGGTATAAACAAGCTCTGAAATTGTGATAGAATTTTTGATTAAATGTAATGTTCATTCTTAATAGTTATAGTGTTTCATTATCAATAGGTTGCAAAAGTTAATCCACTAGATATATGGCACATGGTGATATTACTACTGACAAATCGTGATATTGTTAATGACAGAGGATGATATTGTTAATCCCATCGTATGATATTGTTTTTGATAACATGTGATATTGTTTCCAATAAAATGTGATATTGTTGTTATTAAACTGTGACATAGTTTCTAATAAATTGTAATACTTCTATATGTATAAGTTGTTTATTTAGAAGTGCTGAAAACATAATACAAATGACAAACATTGACAAAAATATGCTATTATTACTGAGATACTCAATAAGTTTTCTACGAAGAGGTACAGCTTGATAGAGTAACACGGTTCTGACCAAAAATGGAGAAATAATACATAATTGTAACCACTTAATTGGAACGATGTCAAAGAATGAAAGATTTGTCTTATATAAGAGAAATGGTAAAAAAAAAAGAGAAGATGATGCTCAGTTGATGATGTACTATAAACTTCTTCGGCATGGATACAAACTCTTAACCAACCTCGGCAAGAGAAGAGATCTGCAAAAGGATGAACAAAGTACAAAACAACATCTTAGTACCATCTTTAAGACAAAAGGAAATGCATAGATATAAAACCTCCGGGGTCAACCTCAAAGAAAGGTGATTTTGAGCATGCACATCAGCATGTTGTATGCATAGTGGAGTAAGAACAAATGTAACATAAGCATAAGAAGTGTTATCTCCAACAGAGGATGAGGCAATATGCTCTAACATGAAAAAGTAAATTGGATTATAATGTTGTTCGGACTATGATATTGTTAAAAATAAGATGTGATACTATAAAGAATGACGTGCGATACTAATTTACATTAATTAATTAAACCATAATGTATCACGGTATATTTTAGCCTCCGATACTATTAAGAATAGTGTGTATGATGAATTACATTAATTAGGTAAAAAATAACATGTATTGACAAAAAGAAAAAACAACAAAGACAACGAATACATAAATTTTTAAGCGGTAGTACTTCAATGCAAACATAACTTTGGACAAAAAGCATGCTAAATATAGTGAATATACAAACAGGAATAGGAAAAAAAAACATGAACATTAAACGAGATGATAAGAATACATATATTAAAATAATAGGAATCTATTCAGTCTGTGATATTGTTAAGAATAAGATGTGATACTACAAAAAATGTCGTGTGATACTAAATTACATTAATTAGTTAAATCATAATATATTACAGTATATTCAGCATGTGATACTGTTAACAATAATGTGTGATACTAATTTACACTAATTAGGTAAACAATAACAGGTATTTTCAAGAAGAAAAAAACAACAAATAGAATGCATACATAAATTGTTAAGCGGTAATACTTCAATGAAAACATAAATCTAGACAAAAATTATGCTAAATATAGTAAATATACAAACAGAAATTAGAACATTAATGTATTATAACATATTTCAGCATGAGATACTCTATAAATGACATGTGATACTATTCAGAATAGCGTCTGATACTAATTCACATTAATTAGGTAAACAATAACAAGTATTTGCAAATGGAAAAACAAGAAAGATAAGGCATACGTTTATGAAAACTTGATAAAAACGCAAATATGAACAAAAATAATGCTAAATAAAGTGAATACACAAACATAAATAGAAGAATAAAGGATAAACATTAAAATATCATCATTTAAAACAATATAGGAATCATAAAAAGGCGAAAAGAATATAAAACGAAAATAATCATAATGAGGATCAAAGCATACATAAAGAGATGATAAAAATACATCAATTAAAATGAAAAGAGATGATACTAATACATCGATTACAAAAAAAATCTTAATAATGATGATTAAAGCATACTTAAGTGCATATAGTTTAAAAAACAATGACGAAATTAGAACTTCTAATATAAAGAAGAGTGAATATATAATACGTGGCTTTGCAATTGCTAGAAGTGATGAAGAAAATCAAGTTGTATCACTTGCTTGAGAAGAGAATAATTGATGGAAAAAAATTAGGTCAGGAATGGGGAAAAAAGAACGCAGGAAAAGAAAAGAGAGAGAGAGAGTAGAGAGAGAAAGTGAATGAAAACAATGAATGGGTGACTTCATATGAGAGTATTTATATCAAGTTGTCAAATGACGAAAATACCCTTACTATAGCGCGCCTAATCTCAGCCATTAGATCTCCTTGATCTGACGGTTGAGATTAGGACTCACGGACTCAA
>JAIUZE010035198.1:0-14086 GCA_022085475.1 Heliosperma pusillum | reverse complement strand
GGTACTTAGTCAACACGACACCAACCATATAATTAAACAGTCACGGAAACAACATCCTATCATGTGACTAATTGCATATAAATAATCATCAAATATCATATCGCCTCATATCTACTAAGGCTAATTCATTAAATAAATACAACCTTACTTGAAGACAAATCCCCGACCCGAGTCCCGCGACGGGTCATCAGTCAAATCGGGGCTGACTAGATCTTAGTTTGACCAAACCCGTTGGATCAACCCGGCTAGAAGCAGAGTCTTTATCACCTAGACATAAAATCAACATATTCATTACATGTTATTTTATTACTACTTCTAACATGTGAATTAGCATATTATACCCAAAAACCCGCTTGACTTAAATGATAACCAATTAAACTACGACCTCGTCTTATAATTTCTAACATGTGAGAAATAATAATTTATGAAAAACCTTTTTAATGAAATATTTTACTTATTAACATTTCCCACTTGCTAAATATTACAAAACACGATAAAAATGACGATAACTCAAAAACCGTCACAAGTCCCAAAGTGGGACCCACGGGCTGAGTTGGGCCGGACCCCACATGGGCCTGGATGGGCCCCACGACCTGATTTTGCTAGAAATGGCTGTTTTTATTAAATTTCAAAAACCCGTTTCTTAAAAATTCCCGCATGCTTTAACATATTTAAAACCCGTCCAAACAACAATTAAACTATCAAACATCGACACAACCCAAAGACCAAAACCCGGACCCACCATGGACCAACCCAGACCGGTCTGAACCGGCCTGGACCGGTCTGATTTGGTCCGGTTCACTAACAACCCCACGGTTCACACCACAAACCCCCCCAAATTAATTCCAACTTGTTTTAATTATCAAACCACCATTTTTAACAACCATCATACCAAAAGTCATGATTAAAAATAATTCATCCAAATTTCTCAAGAACACTAAACATATTAAAATTTCCTAAACAACATAAAAATTATAACTTATTAAAAATCATCAAAATTTATCAAGAACACTAAACATATTATACATTCATACAAAATCATAAAAATCATAACTTATGGAAAATCATCCAAATTCATTAACATCAACCAACATGTTATAAAATCATAAAACATCATAATAACTACTACTTAACATGTTACTAACTAAAAATCCATGAATCATACAAATATGAACCAAAACTAAAGATGAACCAAAAACTAAAGAAGACTAAAGCTACTAAGGTATGTAACATCTATTCGTCGAGTAACTCGGAATCGTTACCTTAGCTAGAAAAATCAATTAGCACCAAAATAAGAAGTATAAACTAAGAAACCCTCCTACTAATCTTCACCCAAAATATACGAGTCTCCAAACTCGTCTTCAAAATCTTCCCCTATAAGAAATGACAAGAAAAACATTATTAGAACTTAAAATATGATTTTCCATAATTAAAGTGTTGAAAAACGATTTTGTCGGAATTGAAATAAAACCGTACGTGAAGATGGGGAGCGAAGAGGAGAGTCTAGAAATATAAGTTAGGACGGATTTAATTAAGAAATGAAGATTTTATGAAGGTTTTGCTCAAGAACGATGATGAACATTGAAGAACACGAAGAACAAATGAAGAACGATTAAAGAAAGTGATATTTGATCTTTATTTGATTTGTTGAAAAATGAAAAGTTGTTTGTGAGTAAAGTGGGGTGAGGAGTGTCGTGTAATATAGAGCAAACTAGTGAGTTGGGTTTTGAAATTGTGGTTATGGAATTGACCCGGTATAATAATTATATTACCGTAATTAATTAGATATTAAGTTAATTGAATTAAATATCAAGATATTATGTTATTATAATGAAAAGAAATAAAATATCAAGGCTAAGAGAGGAAGAAAAACCGTGTGGTATGGGTGATATCGGGTCAGTTTTGTAAACGATTTGCGTAATTTTCGTTAACTGATCGATAAAGTAAATAAATATCTAGATATTATTATTAGTTTAATCAAAAGAATTAAAATATCTAATGTGAGTGGAAAACGATGACCTGGGCGCGTGACTCATGCCAAAGTCGAGTTTCGGTTTCGTTTCGCGCTTTACGATGAGTCGGGAATAGTTAAATAACGTTCGGTTAAAACCGTAAACGTTATTCTTTAAATTCCGAATAAATTCAAAATAATTATATTAAATTATGATAAATCTTAATAAATCCAAATAAAAATAAATCAAAAATATTATTTTTTTAAATAAAATTTCGGTCTTCAAACTTATGAGGCGAGTCGGGAAAAAGTCAACGGAAGTCAAAGTTGACTGAAAAGTCGAGAAAAGTCGAAGATGACTTAAAAGTCAAGAAAAGTTTATGACGACTTAAAAGTCAAGAAAAAGTCAATGACGACTTTAAAAAGTCAAGGAAAAGTCAAAGACGACTTTTGTCAAGAAAAGTCAAAGATGACTAAAAACGGTCTTTTCATGAAATCTCTCAGAAATTCCAAATACGAACGCGGAATTTCAAAATAAGACTCGGAACAAAAATTCCTATTTTAAAAACTTAAGTTCTACTGAAAAGTGTTAGTAAATATTTTTACTAGAAAAATCGGGTATATTTCGGGTTGTTACAATCACCCCTCCTTTTAAAAAGTTTCGTCCTCGAAACTTAGAAGAAGGAACGTAACATATATGTAGGTCTATTTCAAAATTGTTAAAAATATATTCGTGAATAAATTACAGAGTCTTATCACTGGGGCGGAAGGTTCTCGTCAGCTGTTACGAACACCAACGTCCCAAATCAAAGACTTTAAAAAGATACATTTTCGCATCAATAAATGAGAAAACTAGTTATCGAACGTCTCCAATAACAAGTCTCAACACTCCTTGACGGTAAAATACTTGAAATCATAAAACATTTCCAAAGGTTTTTAGTTCAAAACTTTTATAGTATAGGTAATAATTCTACTATCTATGCCTAAAATTTCTAACTAAAGATTCTAGTAATAATCTACCTATAAATACGATATTCTATAGAAGAAACGAAATATTCGAAAGAATAAATCGAATAGAAAGAAGAAAGAAAGAAGGAAAGAATAAAGAAAAACGAAGGAGGAACCCCAATACTATCTTCCCTCTATGAAAATTCTAATGTCGATAGTAACTCGACAATACTAACTGTACAAGTAAACTAGTCCTCAAGGGAGTGCAATATATCCTCAACATTTCAATCATCGGATTCCTACCAAGATATTTCATAAGCATGCCACACCGAGTAGCAATTCCCAATTATTCCAATTCAATTTACATCTTCTAAAATCCATCGAAACTATTATTGGAAATCACCATCAAAATATTCATAATTAGGGAAACAATGCCGCTAACAACCCCAAAGTAAAGGAGACTTACTATGAAATCCTTTTATCCAATTTATTCCAAAATTCATTATCTTAAGTTATTAACAATTAACCTTCCCATCCTCAAAAGTTGAATAACAAAACCTCAAAGAGATTAGTCACACAAATATTATTTCACTTAACTTTTGCCAAACATATGCAATGTGACCGTAATCAATTTATTTATTTCTTCCAAACTCTCAATACATCGGTTTTCGCTTATGTCGATATTCCTCAAGTTGTGTCATCAAATCCAAATTCCACAAAGTATTTATTCCCGTTAGGGTCCAACATTTAACGACAACAAATTCCCAAGTAACACTTAAAAATCCCTCAACTTCCTAACCACAACCACAACTATTATTACGCTTATTTCAGTCCTCAAACAGATATTGCAACTTCAAGCTTTCATATTTTAAAACCACTAGGAGAATTTCATCCTAAGTTTATCCTCAAATCCTCATAATTATCTAAACAAGGAACTAGCTTAATAGGATGGTTAGTTACCATATTCGAAACTTCTTATTTACCTCCAAAATAGACATATCATAAGCATGGTCTTCAAACCAATACTAAACTTCTAATTCCAAAATACTAAATTACCAATGAGTTAAGAAGTAATAGCCAACTCATTCGACTTTACACCTTCGAATATCATGAACTATTTACACCCAAGTCATGACAAGCTTCAAGCATTAAAATCATTAAACAAACCTTGCCACAATTTCCTCAAGGATACCCACTCTCACCACCATAGGGTGAAATTAGATCTATACCATTTCCTCAAATCACAAGTTCATTATAATTAACACTAATATTCCACAAAATTCAAAGTTCTTCCGACTAAGAATAATATACCGCATACCAATGGGTGTGACATCCATACCAATGTTACAAGAGGGAGGTAAGAATACCAATGGTATAATGGAGGAACTATTAAGAGAAATTTCCAAAATGTAAATAGGTTGGAAGAGAAAGAAGCCCCTAGATAGAAAGAAGAGGGCATAATATTATAAGGACGAGAGAATTCAAAAATGAAGAAGGAATACACTTCAATTAGGTTTGTAAATCTTCAAATCTTCGGTAGAGTATACTCCTTCTAGGTAACACATATTCCACCATAAGGCGTAATATTGCTCCTAGCAATTTGGCTAGCCACCCAAGCATAGCCTCCTGGCAATGGTCTTCTTTATGAGGAGAAACCTGGTTGGTACCAACAACGATCTCTTCTACACGAGGTCCAACCATCTTCATAAGAGACAAAACAAATTAAGTTACTCCTAACAATTAGCATAAACAAATAGACTACAACATAAATCCTAATCTACCCATCCTACCATTCTATCTCACAGTTTATTATTTTATTAAGGTCAAGTTATTTCTACAAGGGTACACAAACGTGCGTCGGGAGCAAAAATGCTCTGATACCAACTGTGACACCCTCAAATTCGCGGAAGGAAAAAAATAATTTAAATACTAACCAGGGTGTGTCATAAATAAAAAAAAGTCCTTACAAAACGGAAATAAATATTCCTACAACAAGAAATTACAAGACGGGAGACATATCTCCCGTATAAATCGGAAATGGAAAAGAGTGTATAATAAAATACAATCTAAGAACCGAATATAGGTCAAAGGTTACTTTCGCTCGCTAGCTCTTCCAATGACCCAAGTAATGCCATTCCCCACCTGTTTCGACCGTATTAAATATAAACACGGAAGCCACAGTCAGTGGGGAGTAACTCCGAGTTCTCCCAGCCACGAAATGTCGAGTTTAATGAAACATGAATAACATAAAAGCAATGTATATGGAAAATACAAAACTTAAAACATATATGATATGCTTTTCATGTTATGAAACAGATAACTAACAAATAACCTAGCATGTGAAAGCTATCATGTGAAAACCGATAATAAACTATGACTCGAGGTAGGGAAGCTGGTATGCTAGCTCAGAGGTTCCTCTCAGAAACATGGCCGTGATACACTCAAACCCTAATCAACACGTAATCATGTGAATCAGTTAACAACCGGTAATCCAAACTCTATCAAAATCCCTAGTCCGGCTTTGCATCTCACCTTCTTAGAACCATAGAATCATCAAACATGAAAGACCAATACGTCTATAAACAGGCATAAGTTCTTAGGACAGTCAATAGTCGACTTCTGTAACTCGAGTCTATACCACAAGGTAGGAAAACATCCTAGCCCTAGACTGATAAGACCTAGCGACAACAGCTAACCCATTCCCTGTCTCATTACATAACCGTACATGAGAAACTCTACTAGGCGACCCCCTAAGCAGAGATGGCTAGTACTTAAGCTGGCTCCAGTCCCAAAATGGATAAGGCAGCCATGCCCCGACTTGGATATAAACCCACCAAGCAGAGACACAAAAGCTATCAAGCAGTGAACTCCATATGCTCGTTAAAGATAGTACGGGCCTATCAATGTCATGGTCCAACATACTCATTTAGAATTAGAATGGTCAAGACGCCATATATCCATAATTCTCTATGGGTACTTAGTCAACACGACACCAACCATAAAATAAAACAGTCACGGGAAAACATCCTATCATGTGACTATTTGCATATCAATAATAATCAAATATCATATCGCCTCATATCTACCAAGGCTAATTCATAATTAAATACAACCTTACGTGAAGACAAATCCCCGACCCGAGTCCCGCGACGGGTCATCAGTCAAATCGGGGCTGACTAGATCTTAGTTTGACCAAACCCGTTGGATCAAACCGGCTAGAAGCAGAGTCTTTATCACATAGACATAAAATCAACATATTTATTACATGTTATTTTATTACTACTTCTAACATGTGAATTATCATATTATACCCAAAACCCGCCTGACTTAAATGATCTCAACGTAAACTAATCTCGTATTATAATTTCTAACATGTGAGAAATAATAATTTTATGAAAACCTTTTTAATTAAATATTTTACTTATTAATATTTCCCACTTGCTAAAAATTACAAAACACGATAAAAATGACGATAACTCAAAAACCGACACGAGTCCCAAGGTGGGACCCACGGGCTGAATGGGGCCGGACCCAATATGGGCCTGTTTTGGCCTCACGGACAGAATTGGGCTGTTTTGGCCTTTGATTCGATTTTACTAAAAACCGTTTCCTAATATTTCCCGCATGCTTTAACATAATTAAAACCCGTCAAAACAACAATTAAACAATCAAACATCGAACCACCCAAAGACAAGGACCCCCGACCCACCATGACCACCCAAGACCGGTCCTGAACCGCCTGACCGGCCCTGGTTTGGACCGGTTTTCCGCCCCAATTTCGCCACCACCAACAACAACCACCCAAATTTCCAAATTAATTCTAACATGTTTTTAATTAATCAACACCCATTTTAACAACCAATTTAACCATCCATCATACAACAATCATCATCATGAAGAAATCATCAAAATATAACAAGAACAACCAACATGTTATAAAATCATAAAACACCATACTAACTACTACTTAACATGTTACTAACTAAAAATCATAAAATCATAATAATATGAACAAAAACTAAAGATGAACCAAAACTAAAGAAAAACCAAAGCTATGTAAAATTTATCCGTCGAGTAACTCGGAATCGTTACCTTAGCTAGCTAAAATCAAGTAGCACCAAAATAATAAGAACTAAGAAAATAAGAACCCCGTCTTCTAATCTTCTCCTAAAATATACGAGTCACCAAACTCGTCTTCAAATCTTCCCCTATAAGAAATGACAAGAAAAACATTATTAGAATTAAAACTTTGATTTTCCATAATTAAAGTGTTGAAAACGATTTTGACGGAATTGAAAATAAACCGTACTAGAAGATGGGGAGCGAAGAGGAGATCCTAGAAATATAAGTTAGGACGGATTTAATTAAGAAATGAAGGTTTTATGAAGGTTTTGCTCAAGAACGATGAAGAACGGATGAAGAACGCGAAGAACGCTCAAGAACGATTAAAGAAAGTGATATTTTGATCTTAATTTGATTTGTTGAAAAATGAAAAGTTGTTTGTGAGTAAAGTGGAGTGTGTGAGCCGTGAGTTTATAGAGCAAAATAGTGAGTTGGGTTTGAAATTGTTGTTATGGAATTGACCCTGTATAATAATTATATTACCGTAATTAATTAGATATTAAGTTAATTGAATTAAATATCAAGATATTATGTTATTGTAATGAAAAGAAAGAAAATATCAAGGTCAAAGAGAGAGGAAAAACCGTGTGATATGGTGACTGTCGGGTCAGTTTTGTAAACGATTTGCGTAATTTTCGTTAACTGATCGATAAAGTTAATAAATATCTAGATATTTTGATTAGTTTATTCAAAACAATTAAAATATCTTATGGTGAGTGGAAAGCGATGACACGCGCGTGTGACTCATGCCAAAGTCGAGTTTCGATTTTGTTTCGCGCTTTACGATGAGTCGGGAATAGTTAAATGACGTTCGGTTAAAACCGTAAACGTTATTCTTTAAATTCCGAATAAATTCAAAATAATTATATTAAATTATGATAAATCTTAATAAATCTAAATAAAAATAAATCAAAAATATTATTTTTTTAAATAAAATTTCGGTCTTCAAACTTATGAGGCGAGTCGGGAAAAAGTCAACGGAAGTCAAAGTTGACTGAAAAGTCGAGAAAAGTCGAAGATGACTTAAAAGTCAAGAAAAGTTTATGACGACTTAAAAGTCAAGAAAAGTCAATGACGACTTTAAAAAGTCAAGGAAAAGTCAAAGACGACTTAAAAGTCAAGAAAAGTCAAAGATGACTAAAAACGGTCTTTTCATGAAATCCCTCAGAAATTCCAAATACGAACGCGGAATTTCAAAATAAGACTCGGAACAAAAATTCCTATTTTAAAAACTTAAGTTCTACTGAAAAGTGTTAGTAAATATTTTTACTAGAAAAATCGGGTATATTTCGGGTTGTTACAATCACCCCTCCTTTTAAAAAGTTTCGTCCTCGAAACTTAGAAGAAGGAACGTAACATATATGTAGGTCTATTTCAAAATTGTTAAAAATATATTCGTGAATAAATTACAGAGTCTTATCACTGGGGCGGAAGGTTCTCGTCAGCTGTTACGAACACCAACGTCCCAAATCAAAGACTTTAAAAAGATACATTTTCGCATCAATAAATGAGAAAACTAGTTATCGAACGTCTCCAATAACGAGTCTCAACACTCCTTGACGGTAAAATACTTGAAATCATAAAATATTTCCAAAAGCTTTTAGTTCGGTAATAATTCTACTATCTATGCCTAAAATTTCTAACTAAAACTTATAGTAATCTATCTATAAGAAGCGATATTTTGATAGAAGGAACGGAATATTCGAAAATCAATCGAATAGAAAGAAGAAAGAAAGAAGGAAAGAATAAAGAAAAACGAAGGATGAACCCCAATACTATCTTCCCTCTATGAAAATTCTAATGTCGATAGTAACTCGACAATACTAACTGTACAAGTAAACTAGTCCTCAAGGGAGTGCAATATATCCTCAACATTTCAATCATCGGATTCCTACTAAGATATTTCATAAGCATGCCACACCGAGTAGCAACTCCCAATTATTCCAATTCAATAAAAATCTTCTAAGGTCCATCGAAACTATTATTGGAAATCACCATCAAAAATATTTATAATTAAGGAAACAAAACCGCTAACAACCACAAAGTAAAGGACTTACTATGAAATCCTTTAATCCAATTTATTCCAAAATTCATTACCCCTACTTATTTACAATGAACCCTCTCATCCTCAAAAGTTGAATCTCGAAACCTCAAAGACATTAGTCACACAAATCTCGATTCACTTAACTTTTGCCAAACATAGTGCAATGCAACCATAAATCAATTTATCTATTTTTTCCAAATTATTAATACATCGGTTTTCGCTTATGTCGATATTCCTCAAGTAGCCATCATATCCTAATTCCACAAAGTATTTATTCCCGTTAGGGTCCAACATTTAACGACAACAAATTCCCAAGTAACATTAAAAATCACTCAACTTTCTAACCATAACTACAACTATTATTAAGCTTATTTCGATCCTCAAAAGATATTGCAACTTCAAGCTTTCATATTTTAAAACCACTAGGAGAATTTCATCCTAAGTTTATCCTCAAATCCTCATAATTATCTAAACACGGAACTAGCTTAATAGGATGGTTAGTTACCATATTCGAAACTTCTTATTTACTCCAAAATAGACATATCATAAGCATGGTCTTCAAACCAATACTAAACTTCTAAGTCCAAAAGACTAAATTACTAATGAGTTAAGAAGTCCTAGCCAACTCATTCGATCTTACACCATCGAATATCATGAACTATTTACACACCGTTCATGACAAGTATCTAGCATTAAAATCATTAAACATACCTTACCACACCTTTCTCAAGGATACCAACTCTCACCACCATAGAGTGAAATTAGATCTATACTATTTTCCCCAAATCACAAGTTCATTCTAACAAACACTAATATTCCACAAGATTCAAAGTTCTTCCGACTAAGTATAATATACCACAATCCGATGGTGATGACATCCATAAAAAAATGTTACAAGAGGGAGGTAAGGATACCAATGGTATAATGGAGGAACTATTAAGAGTAATTTCCAAGAGGTAAATAGGTTGGAGGAGAAAGAAGCACCTAGATAGAGGGAAGAGGGCAAAATATTATAAGAACGAGAGAATTCATAGATGAAGAAGGAATTCACTTCAATTAGGCTTATAACTCTTCAAATCTTCGGTAGAGGATACTCCTTCTAGGTAACACATATTCCACCCTAAGGCGTAATATTGCTCCTAGCAATTTGGCTAGCCACTCAAGCATAGCCTCCTTGGCAATTGTCTTCTCTATGAGGAGGGACCTGGTTGGCACTAACAACGATCTCTTCTACCCGAGGTCCAACCATCTTCATAAGAAACAAAACAAATTAAGTTACTCCTAACAATTAGCATAAACAAATAGACTACAACATAAATCCTAATCTACCCCTCCTACCCTTCTATCTCACAAGTTTATTATTTATTAAGGTCAAGTTATTTATGCAAGGGTACACAAACGTGCGTCGGGAGCAAAAATGCTCTGATACCAACTGTAACACCCTCAAATTTGCGGAAAGAAAAAAATAATTTAAATACATAATGAAGGTGTCTGAAATAAAAAGGGTCATTACAAAACGAAATAATATTATACAAAAGAAATATACAAGACGGGAGACATATCTCCCGTATAAATACGGAAATAAAAGAGTGTATAATAATATACAATCTAAGAACCGAATATAGGTCCAAGGTAAATACTTCGCTCGCTAGCTCGTCAATGTACCCAATGTATGCATTCACCACCTGTTCGACCGCATTAAATATAAACACGGAAGCCACAGTCAGTGGGGAGTAACTCCGAGTTCTCCCAGCCACGAAATGTCGAGTTTAATGAAACATGAATAACATAAAAGCAATGTATATGGAAAATACAAAACTTAAACATATATGATATGCTTTTCATGTTATGAAACAATTAACTAACATATAACCTATCATATGAAAGCTATCATGTGAAACCGATAATAAAATATAACAAGAGGTAGGGAAGCTGGTATGCTAGCTCAGAGGTTACCCTGTAACGTGGCCATGATACACTCAAACCCTACTCAACACGTAATCATGTGAATCAGTTAACAATCGGTAATCCAAACTCTATCAATCCTAGCCGGCTTGCATCTCACCTTCTAGAACTCATAGAATCATACAAACATGAAAGACCAATACTTCTACAAACAGGCATAAGTTCCTAGTACAGTTAATAGAAGACTTCTGTAACTCGAGGCTATACCACAGGGTAGGAAAACATCCTAGTCCTAGACTGATCAGACCTAGTAACAACAGCTATTCCATTCCCCGTCTCGTGACCAGAAGTACACAAGAAACTCTACTAGGCGACCCCCTAAGCAGAGATGGCTAGTACTTAAGCTGGCTCCATCCCCAAAGTGGATTAGGTAACCATGCCCTGACTTGGATATAAACCCACCAAGCCGAGACACAAAAGCTATTAACCATTAACTATATACTCGTTAAAGACAGTACGGACCTATCAATGTCATGGTCCAAGATACTCATTTAGAATTACCATGGCCGAACCAAACTAATATCTTAACTCAGAGGTTACCTTTAAAACATGGCCAAGATACGACTTAACATGCCATATAATCGTAATTCTCTATGGGGACTTAGTCAACACGACACCAACCATATAATCAAAACAGTCACAGGGAAACATCCTATCATGTGACTAATTGCATATAAGTAATAAACACATAACATATCGCCTCATATCCACTAAGGCTAATTCGATAATTAAATACAACTTTACTTGAAGACAAATCCCCGACCCGAGTCCCGCGACGGGTCATCAGTCAAATCGGGGCTGACTAGATCTTAGTTTGGCCAAACCCGTTGGATCAAACCGGCTAGAAGCAGAGTCTTTATCACATAGACATAAAATCAACATATTCATTACATGTTATTTTATTACTACTTCTAACATGTGAATTTTCATATTATACCCAAAACCCGCTTGACTTAAATGATTTCAACGTAAACTAATCTCGTATTATAATTTCTAACATGTGAGAAATAATAATTTTATGAAAACCTTTTTAATTAAATATTTTACTTATTAATATTTCCCACTTGCTAAATATTACAAAACACGATAAAAATGACGATAACTCAAAAACCGACACGAGTCCCAAGGTGGGACCCACGGCTGAATTGGGCCGGACCCACATGGGCCTGTTTTGGGCCTCACGGACAGAATTGGGCTGTTTTGGCCTTTGATTCGATTTTACTAAAAACCGTTTCCTAATATTTCCCGCATGCTTTAACATATTTAAAATCCGTCAAAACAACAATTAAACAATCAAACATCGACACAACCCAAAGACCAAGACCCGGACCCACCATGGACCAACCCAGACCGGTCTGAACCGGCCTGGACCGGCCTGGTTTGGACCGGTTTTCCAGCCACCAATTCGGCCACCACCAAACAACAACCCCAAATTTCCAAATTAATTCTAACATGTTTTTAATTAATCAACACCCATTTTAACAACCAATTTAACCATCCATCATACAACAATCATCATCATGAAGAAATCATAAAAATATAACAAGAACAACCAACATGTTATAAAATCATAAAACACCATACTAACTACTACTTAACATGTTACTAACTAAAAATCATAAAATCATAATAATAAGAACAAAAACTAAAGATGAACCAAAACTAAAGAAAAACCAAAGCTATGTAACATTTATCCGTCGAGTAACTCGGAATCGTTACCTTAGCTAGCTAAAATCAAGTAGCACCAAAATAATAAGAACTAAGAAAATAAGAAACCCGTCTTCTAATCTTCTCCTAAAATATACGAGTCACCAAACTCGTCTTCAAAGTCTTCCCCTATAAGAAATGACAAGAAAAACATTATTAGGATTAAAACTTTGATTTTCCATAATTAAAGTGTTGAAAACGATTTTGACGGAATTGAAAATAAACCGTACTAGAAGATGGGGAGCGAAGAGGAGATCCTAGAAATATAAGTTAGGACGGATTTAATTAAGAAATGAAGGTTTTAGGAAGGTTTTGCTCAAGAACGATGAAGAACGGATGAAGAACGCGAAGAACGCTCAAGAACGATTAAAGAAAGTGATATTTTGATCTTAATTTGATTTGGTGAAAAATGAAAAGTTGTTTTGTGAGTAAAGTGGAGTTGTGTGAGCGTGAAGTTGATAGAGCAAAATATGAGTTTGGGTTTGAAATTGTTTGTTATTGAATTGACCGGTATAATAATTATATTACCGTAATTATTAGATATTAAGTTAATTGAATTAAATATCAAGATATTATGTTATTGTAATGAAAAGAACGAAAATATCAAGGTCAAAGAAAGAGGAAAAACCGTGTGATATGGTGACTGTCGGGTCAGTTTTGTAAACGATTTGCGTAATTTTCGTTAACTGATCGATAAAGTTAATAAATATCTAGATATTTTGATTAGTTTAATCAAAATAAATAAAATATCTAATGGTGAGTGGAAAGCGATGACACGCGCGTGTGACTCATGCCAAAGTCGAGTTTCGATTTTGTTTCGCGCTTTACGATGAGTCGGGAATAGTTACATGACGTTCGGTTAAAACCGTAAACGTTATTCTTTAAATTCCGAATAAATTCAAAATAATTATATTAAATTATGATAAATCTTAATAAATCTAAATAAAAATAAATCAAAAATATTATTTTTTAAATAAAATTTCGGTCCTCAAACTTATGAGGCGAGTCGGGAAAAAGTCAACGGAAGTCAAAGTTGACTGAAAAGTCGAGAAACGTCGAAGATGACTTAAAAGTCAAGAAAAGTTTAGGACGACTTAAAAGTCAAGAAAAAGTCAATGACGACTTTAAAAAGTCAAGGAAAAGTCAAAGACGACTTAAAAGTCAAGAAAAGTCCAAGATGACTAAAAACGGTCTTTTCATGAAATCTCTCAGAAATTCCAAATACGAACGCGGAATTTCAAAATAAGACTCCGAACAAAAATTCCTATTTTTAAAAACTTAAGTTCTACTGAAAAGTGTTAGTAAATATTTTCACTAGAAAAATAGGGTATATTTCGGGTTGTTACAAT
>JAIUZE010035197.1:0-10708 GCA_022085475.1 Heliosperma pusillum | reverse complement strand
ATCTCGTTGGAACCCTAAGAGGTTAAGCTATCACCTCCACTTGTAATTTCTGAATTCCCATATATATAACTCTAGTTATGACCGTTTGAAGTGGACCCTTGTTTTCGTTGGTTTCCAAACAAAGTTGTTTTGGAGAGGTGATCTATGTTTTTATTCATTATGCTTCATAAACTTGTTCTAATGCTTATGTATCATGTATTGACTCATGTCTATCATATTTAAACTTATATGATTCCCTATTCTCATGTTTTGTGACGGTTTTTGGTATGTCCCACTTTGAGTCGGTTTTTACACATGTTACGGTTTGAGCACAAATTTCCTATGTGCTTTGTACTCTCATTTCCCGGCTACACCCTTATACTCGTTAGACTGGAATGACGGAGCGATGGGGTGTATCCTTGATGCTTGTATGCATGTTTTAGTGGGGATATGACGACGTTGTTACGAGGTGAACGCAATACGTTGATCGACCCGGCCGTCAAATGTTGTATCTTTGCGAGGTGGTGTCATTGCATGTAGCGTACTAGCTTGACTTTTGAATATAGATCTCTTTCCGCCTCTTTCGTGAAGGTTGACCGAATTTGGGGTACTCGGCGTCTATGATTGAACGAGTCTTGGATGTGGAACGTCTTACCACATGTCGAATCGGGAAACGTCTTATCCCGAGAGTCTGGCCAGGTTTAGACTAGGACCGTATTATTATCGTCGTCCCACCGAGAGGATTAGAGTCTTGTGTGTACGAAACGTCTTATCGTACATGATTCCGGGAAACGTCTTATCCCGTGAACTTGATTGTCTAGGTCATGAGTATACAAAACGTCTTATCGTATACGGTTCCGGAAAATGTCTTATTCCGTGAGCTTCCATTGGCTTGTCTTGCTATTGTACACGATGCTAGTGCGTGCCATTAACCGTGAGAGATTGTGTTGTCATATTCGTATGATTTGATGGTTGTTTGTAAGTTGAATTATACGTGAACATTGAGTTGGACTCTTGCATGAATTAGATGATTGACGTGGTTTATATGTCGAGTTTCTATCTTATCAAGTATATGCCGCTAACGATGAGATGTAAGCCCTAGTGAGTATATAGTTGCCTAAGAGTGTCTTCCCTGAGTCTTTGTATAACATGATGGATTCGGATTTGTATTACATATGCTCTTATCATTATATATTGAATTGCCTATCTATCCTTATCGTATTTCACATGTATATCTATATATGCATGCTTCACCTTTTGTATTTCCTTCTATGTACGTTTAATGTGATATGGCAGGGAGAATCCGGAGTTACTCCCCACTGACTGTGGCGTTCATTTTTTTCATGGATGAACAGGTTGCTTGATTTGGATGGCTTTTTGCTATGATATTTTGGGTTCGGGTTTGAGCTAGCGGGCGTTGTCCCTGGATGAAACACCTCTAGACGATTTTAGCTTGTTTGCTAAACACTTTTACTTTGTTAACATTTGGAGAGACTTCGTCTCTTGTTGTAGTATATCTCGTACTTTGATTTGTAATATTTGACACTCCTCGTACTTTCTTTCTTGCATGTATAAAAGTTTTAAAAACTTCATATTTCCGCTATATAATTCACATGCTTGTATGTTTTATCTTTCCGCATTCGCGAGGGTTGTCACAAAACGTCTTATCGTATACGGTTCAGTGAAACGTCTTATCCCGTGGACTTACATTGACATGTCTTGCTATTGTACATGATGCTAGTGCGTGTCATTTACCGTGAGAGTTGTGTTGCTATATTCGTATGTTTGGATGGTTGTTTATAAGTTTGAATCATATGTGAACATTGGGTTGGATTCTTGTATGAAATAGATGGTTGTATTGGTTTGTATGTTTAGTCTCTGTCTTATCAAGTATATGCCATTAACGGTGAGATGCAAGCCCTGGTGTGTATATAGTTGCCTAAGGGTGTCATTCCCGAGTCGGTTCATAACATGGTGCTTACTGATTAGTATTCTGTATGCCTATATCATACTATATTGAAATGTATGTTTGTACTTCACATCATTCACTTGTATTTAAGATTCTACATGTTTAATTGTGGTTTTTTATGTTTACTTGTGATATGGCTGGGAGAACCCTGAGTTACTCCCCACTGACTGTGGCATTCATTTTTAATGAATGAACATGTTGCAGGTTAGTGTTTGCATGGGGTTGTGGCGAGTGAGCTAGCGAGCGTTGTTCTTACAGCAATTCACCCTTAGCGTGTAGTTTTTATTAGTTTATTATATTAATTGTGTTTTATATAGGGATCGATGTCCCTTGTATTTATTTGAGATGCAATTTGTATAAACGATTTATTAAATTAAGTTTTGATTTTATAATATAGTGAAAATCGCGGTTTTGCTTTTAAAGTTTTTAAAATCTCGTATTTTTCCGCTGCAAATCTATGTGTTTACTTTATCACGAAATCGCGGGGTGTCACAAATGATTAGGGAAACTCTTCTGTTATCGATATGTTGTCGTTTATATGCATCCAATGCAACATCCACAATTTAATCCTAACATGTGAATTTAGACTATGTCGGTTGAACATGTAGTTTAGAAATCAATCAGGTCGAAACAACATTTAAGATTCAATTGCATGTGAGAAGACGATTAATTAAATCATACAATGATTATGAAATAAAGAACTAAAGTTAACGATTTAGCGACAGCTCGACTCGAATGTACAGAAAGTGCCCTCCTAAGAAGAACGGTTGATTAATTAAGATTGATTATTGTTGAGTTGGTCAAATTGGTAACTCAATGCAATAACGTGATGGGAACCTAGAAGGAACTGAGCTTACGTCGTCGATTGATCAAGCACGTAGTTGTCAAAATGCTTAGAGCAAGGTCTAGAATGCAAAGAGAGAGAAAAGAAGGGGCGGAACACTCGCGTGCCTTGAAAGTGTGCACGTACATCTCCTTATATAGGGAGAAATCCGAAGAATTTTTTAATAACTCGAACACGGAAAGAAATCTAGAAAATATCTCGGAAACAGGCAAAACGAGCCGGGGAAGAGGCGCAACAGGCATTGCAACTCTTGGAAGAGGCGCAGCTCCTGCTGCGTCATTTTCCAAGCAGTTTTCTACTTTGAAAGAAAGATTTCCGCGTTTCTTTATGGGAATTGCGGTAGATTTCTAATACTCTTCTAAATAAAATATGAATATATTTTACCGAGAAAATATAAGTTTTGAAACATTAAAATATCCGGAATATTCTCGAGCGTTCAGACACGGTTTTAAAAGACAGTTTATAGAAAGTGAAGCGGTTTTTTTTTTTCCGGACTCCAAAATGACTCTAATGACTGTCAAAACGACCATATCGGCACGTAGATGACGACCAAGGGGTAGACACAAGTGGTTGCGCTATCACTTAACGATAAACTTTATGAATTGTCATAAATTGTTCCGCGTACCAAACATGCAGCCCAATCATCACTGGGTGGTTGGCGGAAGTTGTAGATTAGAGGTATCTACAATTAGTACCTCAATTAGTTTTTAGCAAGAGTTTTTTAGTTAGCTTAGCTATTCACCGCTTTCCTTTGGGTTCGACCCTTGACTTGCCCTTTACTACCCTTTTATTAGGATTGTCTTGTGTTTGTTTAGTATTTATAAGTTTGTATTTGACGGTGTTATTACCTAGCCTAAAACTCGGTAAAGTGGTTTCGAAGCGCTTCACTGACTGGCCAATTCGTTTGAAAACATCTTGTTGTTGACACACGCTTCTGCAGGTGTTTTTTGGAAAATTCTATTTATTCTGGAATATACCTCGTCAAATTTGGTGTCGTTGCCGGGGAAGGAAATAAAACTAAAGCTATCTTAAACTTTTGGTCTAAATTAGTGTAGTTTGTCTTAAACTAATCTTAATTTTCCACAAGATGAAGGTGAATTGTTTTGTCATTATTTTGATAGACTTGAACAATTTGTATTGAATTGTGAATATCATTTTGAAGAATGGGAACTTTGTCATGTTGTTTTTAATGGGTTGAATGTTGAAAGTATGACTCATGTGAATCACTTAACTAATGGAACCTTCCTTCAAAGGAGTTAGGAAGATAAATGGAATCTTTTCCAATATCTTGCAAATTATACTAGGATATGGGGATTTTAAAATTCTTGTCAAACCCAATACCAACCAAGTTAGCCCACCCATTATACAACTTCAATGAAAACCTAAGAATTATTTCAAAATTTGCTAATTTCACAACAAAATATGAACCAAATTCTTAGTGATAATGAGAGTGATGATGCTAATGAAAAGTTTGTCTACGCTCTAGATGAATCTCATGTTAACCATGAGTCACAATTATAAAGGATGTGTTGTTGATGAGAATGAGTTTTGGGATGATGAGGATGATGCTTATGCTTTTACCAAAGTTTCATACCCTTCCCCCCGTTGTGGTATCTATCGACACCTTGTACACTATTGATGATGGTTCCTCGAGTCATAGTCATGTGGGTGAGGGCGACTTATTGAATCTTAGTGACATTGATGCGGATTTGTGTTTTGAGAAATCATTGGGAGAAATGTGTCAAAAGGATGAACATGAGGAAAGTAAGGTAAAGGAAGAGGTTGTTCGCACTTTTGACAACTCTTATTTTGATGATGTGCTTTTTGATGATTAGGATGATATGGGTGGATTGGTACTTTTCTTGAACTCACCATCTCTAAAGTTTCCTATTAAAACCTCTTGTACTAAACACCATGGTAAACACACCTTGATTCGTAATCATTCTTGCCCGAATTTTACATTTACGGAATTGGAGAGTGGGGTGTTTGAGAAAAATGAGCAAGAAGTCATGAGTTGGGGGGAGGTTGATATGGAAAAGGAGGAAGAAGAGGTTATTAAAGATGTTGTTTTTAACCCTTATAAGGTTATGAAACTTGTAAGTGTGGAGGTCAAGGAGGTTGCTAAAGAGAAAATGGAAAACGAGTTTGTAGAGGTGTACCCCCGCAAAGAGAAACCGCCTCAAATTTGCTTTGAAATGTCATCAAATTTCTTCCAAAAAGAATCTCATGAGTCCCCTCATTCTTAATTGGTTTTCGCCAAGTCCAACTTCTCTATCAAGGAGCCTTACCGCGACACAGAATCATTTTGTCTTGACTACAATTGCCATATTTTTCCCACCTACTACCTCCATTTCTCCTCTTTATGGGCTAATGTGTTTGATAAGTTACAACGGGCGTTGAGTTGTTCCACTCTTGAGTCTTGAGGAAGAAAGGTTTTGAAAAGGCGTCGAGCAAACGACGAAAACCAAAAACGCATTACGGGAGGCAACGCGTACTTTTTATTTCATATTTCCTTAATTTTCCTTTGCATTTTTTTGTACTCTCCTCCACATTGGGGACGATGTGGAAACTAAGTGCGGGGGAGGAATTGACGTTTGTAATATATGTAAATTCTTTTTTCTAATGACTTTCAAAAAAAAAAATGGAAATCTCGGCTAGGTTAAAACCCACAAGGGTAGGCACCTAGGCAAAAGTGGGAAGGTGGGCGAGGACGGAATGAAAACACGAAAGGGCATTCCGGGTAAAATGAAAAATCGAGTTGCGTGCCACCGATGAGAGGAAAGGAGAGATCTAAGGTGAAAACCCGAAAGGGCACCTTAGGCAAAATGAGGGATTTTCGAAAAAAATTAGAAAATCAAAAAGGAAAAGAAAAAATTCATGGTCTTTGAGGAAAAACAAGGGAGTGATAAGAAGGACTTTGGAAGGAGGCTAGATTATGATTTATTTATTTTTGAGTCACAAATTTGGTTCCAAATTGGTAGATTTCTCTTGTAGGTTGCTTGGTTGTCCAAATCGTGAAGTTTGAGGTCAACCAAGTAGCCTAGGTTGACATTTGATGGGGTCATAAGGGGGTGTTATAAGTAGTTGTAGAGATGTGTGATGTAGGAGTCTTAAGGTCACCTTGCTATTGTTTCGAGATGAGGGCGGAGTAATGAGTGGAGTCGGATTCGGTGGTTTGTGTGTCTTTGTAAGAGGAGGAGATAAGGAGGGCGAGTGAGAGAAGAGTGAAGTGTCAAAAACATTATTTTAGATTTTTTATCTTAAATAGGTGGATTTGTTTTGAGGAAGATATAAGAAGAGTGTTCTGAGGGAAGAGCGGTCAATTACACCCATGATCTTAGTGGACATGCTTGCATTCATCCTATGTTTTGAGTTTTACTCGGGACAGGTAAAAGTCCAAGTGTGGGGGTATTTGACAATATCGAATTGAGTCGTGTCATTTAGGGTAATTTAGTTACTTATTAATGTTAATTTATGGGTCTTTAGTACTCCTGTGACAACCCTCGCGAATGCGGAAATATAAAACAAACAAGCATGTGAATTATATAGCGGAAATATGAAGTTTTAAAAACTTTTATACATGCAAGGAAAGAATACGAGGAGTGTCAAATATTACAAACTAAAGTACGAATTATACTACATCAAGAGACGAAGTCTCTCCAAAATGTTAACAAGAAAAAGTGTTTAGCAAATAAGCTAAAATCGTCTAGAGGTGTTTAATCCAGGGACAACGCCCGCTAGCTCACACCCGAACCCAAAATAGTCAAGCAAAAAGCCATCCATGCAAGCAACCTGTTCATTCATGAAAAACATGAACGCCACAATCAGTGGGGAGTAACTCCGGGTTCTCCCAGGCATATCACCTTAAACGTACATATAAGGAAATACAAAAGTAAAATAATGCATATATAGATATACATGTGAGTTACGATAAGAATAGATAGGCAATCCAATATATAATGATAAGATCATGTGGAAATCAAATCCGAAACCATCATGTTATTCAAAGACTCGGGGAAGACACTCTTAGGCAACCGAATACGCTCACTAGGGCTTGCCTCTCACCGTTAGCGGTATAAGATTGATAAGATTGAGACTCGACAACAAAACCATGCCAAGTCATTCAATGATCAATCACATAATCATTCATTCAATTATAACGACGCAATGACGACCTCTCTCACGGTAAATGAAACGCACTAGCACCGTGTACATGGCAAGTATGATTAAAAGGCATCCACGAGATGACATTTCCCTGAACGCATACACGATTCAATCCATTCGGTAATGTAGACTAATTTCCTCCCTGGTAGGAACGATTAAGGCTCCTAATCTAAACTGGCCAGATTCTCGGAATTCACATTTTCCGATTCGACATGCGATAAACGTTTCGCATCCAAGACTCGGTCTTACAATATATATGCCGAGTACCCCAAATTCGGTAGATCAATTCACGAAAGAGGCGGAAAAGAAGCTCAAGCCTCATAACAAGCGGTACGCTACATGCAAATAACACCACCTCGCAAGTACACAACATTTGACGGCCGGGTCGATCAACGCATAGCGTTCAACTCCCAACAACGTCGTCGTATGCCCACTAACACATGCAATTTAAGCAGTAGGATACCTCTCCGTTCCGACATTCCAGCCTTACGAACGGGAAGGTAGCCAAGGAATGAGAGTACAAAGCACAAGACAAAACAGTGCTCAAACCGTACATTTGTAAAAACCGACTCAAAGTGGGACATAGCAAAAACCGTCACAAACATGTGATACAAGCGAATGAAATATCATATATCCAAAACATGAATATTATAAGTCACTACGTAAAATTATACGATAAACGGATCATGCGAACTATTATAAATTACGAGTTTTAGAAATTATAGGAAAAACATACAGCCGTGTTCCAGGCCGGTATAGTGACCGGCGGCCGGTACCCCGGCTCAGAGCACAAGGCAAAAACAAAAAATCATCAAAATAGAGGAATGTGTTACTGGCCGGTATAGGACCGGCGGCCGGTACACCGGCTCAGAGGACACCTATACAAAAATTCCAAGATTGTTACTGATGTGTTCCCAGCCGGGGGGCAGACCGGCGGCCGGTCGGCCGGCTGGGAGCACCTCTTCAACCGTGAGCCTTTCTCACTTACTCAAACCATTTCAATTCTCATATATACTTCTAATAATTATCAACAATCAATATACATCATCAACATTCATCAAATAACAACCATCATCATCCATGACATGAATTCTAGGCTTCCTAATCGTATTCTAAATACGAATTCTAGCATATAAAGCATGTAAAACACGTAAATGATATCGAGTAACCCTTCACCGTTACCTTTAAGCGTCTTCACTACTCGTCAAGCTCCTCTTCAATTAGAAAATAGTCTTTGTCGGGATCTTGGAGGTCACCACCTACAAATAGATCATAAAAGATGAATAAAGATCATCTTGAGAAAGACGGAAAGTTTGAAAAGCGAGAAAGACGATACTTTTAATATGAATACGGATAGAGGAAGGTAAGAGGGGAAGAATGAGACAAACTTACGTGAATTCCAACAAGAAACGAGGAAGATACGATGATTCAAAGATGGATCAAAAGTGGAGGCAAGGGTTTCTTAAGGAAGAAGGTAAGTTGAAATGTGTTTGTGTGAAAATAGGTTAAGGGAGTGAGTGGAATATAAAGGAAAAAGTCAAGGAAAGTCAAACACGCCTTAAGACGGGATTCCCATGGAATAGAAAAGTATTCGTAAATATTTTCATTATAAAAATAGGGTACATTTCCGGGTGTTACAATCACCCCACCTTTTAAAAAGTTTCGCCCTCAAAACTTGAGGGAAAGAAAAATTACCTTACTCGAATAGACTCGGATATTTACTACCCATAGAAGCTTCAGTTTCCCAAGTCTCTTCTTCGACATTAGCACTTCTCCACAAGACTTTCACTAAAGGAACTACCTTACTTCTCAACTTCCTATCCTTACGATCTAGGATGCGGATCGGCTTCTCTTCAAAGGATAAATTCGGTTCAAGCTCGGGCAATTCAACTTGAAAGACATGGCTCAGATCACTAACCTACTTCCTCAATTGTGAAACATGGAACACATTATGAACCTTAGCCAAATTCGGGGGCAAATCCAACTTATAAGCAACGGCACCAATCCTCTTTACAATATCAAAGGGTCCAATGTATTTCGGGCTCAATTTACCCTTAACACCAAACCGTTTAACACCCTTCATTGGAGATACTTTCAAGAACACTTTATCTCCAACCTCAAATTCTAACGGCCTTCTTCGGATATCGGCATAAGACTTTTGACGGTCTTGAGCGGCTTTCATTCTATCACGAATGACCTTCACATTATCTATGGTCTCAACAAGAACATCGGGGCCTAAATCACGAATATCACTCAATAGATTCCAACATATAGGACTCCGACATTTCCTTCCATAAAGAGCTTCATAAGGAGCCATCTTAATCGATGCATGATAACTGTTGTTGTAAGAAAACTCCACCAACGGTAAACTCTTTTCCCAACTAGACTGGAAATCAAGAGCACAAGCCCTAAGCAAGTCTTCTAAAGTCTGAATAGTCCTCTCAGTCTGACCATCCGTAGCGGCATGAAAAGCGGTACTCAACAACAACTTACTACCCATGGCTTCTTGCAAAGCTTTCCAAAATCTCGAACAGAATCTCGGATCTCGGTCGGATATAATTTCCATAGGAACACCATGATATCTAACAATTTCATCAACATAAGCTTTTGCTAAACGATCTAAACTCCAAGTTTCTTTGATCGGAATAAATCTAGCACACTTGGTCAAACGATCAACAACAACCCAAACGGCATCTTTTCCTCCAACGGCTCTCGGCAAAGCCATAACAAAATCCATAGAAATAGATTCCCACTTCCATAGCGGAATATCCAACGGTTGTAGCAAACCACCGGGCCTCTTGTGTTCAATCTTCACTTGTTGGCAAGTAAGACATCTACCAACATATGACACAACATCACCCTTCAAGTTTGGCCATCAAAATTGTAGCTTCAAATCCTTGTACATCTTATCACCACCGGGGTGAATAGAATAAGGGGAAAGGTGAGCTTCATCAAGAACTCGCTTCCTCAAATTAAGAGCACTAGGAACAAATAAACGACCATGGAAATGAAGAACACCTTCATTATCAAACTTGAAATCTTTACCTTTACCTTCAAGAAGTTTGGCTTGAATAGACTTGTAGGTAAGATCATCAACTTGGCTTTCACGGATCTCACGAAGAAACACAGGTTCGGCAATCATAGCACCTACATAAACAAATCCACGCTCTACGAACTCCAAACTCAACTTTCGAAACTCGGCACAAAGATCAACAGGTAATACATGCATAGCGTTCAAAGCATGAGAAGCTTTCCTACTAAGAGCATCGGCAACAACATTTGCCTTCCCTTCATGATACAATAACTCAAAAATCATAATCGTTCACCAATTCCAACCATCTTCTTTGCCTCATATTCAACTCTTTTTGAGTAAATATGTACTTCAAACTCGTGTGATCGTGTGATTGTGAAAATAACGACAATGAACTCCAATTAGCGAAGTCTCCACACTTTCAAGCATGAACAACGGCTGGCCACATTTAATCATGAGTAGGATAGTTCACTTCATGAACTCTCAATTGCCTTGAAGCATAAGCCACCACCTTCCTATTCTGCATAAGAACACAACCTAATCCCATTTTAGAAGCATCACAATAGACATCAAAGTTTACTCCATCTTCAGGCAAAGTCAACACCGGAGCGGTAGTTAACCTCTTCTTTAACTCTTGAAACGCTGCTTCACAAGCTTCATTCCATAGGAATTTGGTTCCTTCTTCAATAACTGAGTCATCTGTCTAGCAAGCTTAGAGAAA
>JAIUZE010035193.1:2526-12850 GCA_022085475.1 Heliosperma pusillum | reverse complement strand
CAAAAACTAAAGAAACAAAGGCTATGTAACATATATTCGTCGAGTAACTCGGAATCGTTACCTTAGCTAGACAAGTCAATTAGCACCAAAATAAGAAGTATAAACCAAGAAACCCTCCTACTAATCTTCACCCACAATATACGAGTCTCCAAACTCGTCTTCAAAATCTTCCCCTATAAGAAAAAACAAGGAAAACATTATTAGAACAAAAATATGATTTTCCATAATTAAAGTGTTGAAAACGATTTTGTCGGAATTGAAATAAACCCGTACGTGAAGATGAGGAGCGAAGAGGAGATCCTAGAATTATAAGTTAGGACGGATTTAATTAAGAAATGAAGATTTTATGAAGGTTTTGCTCAAGAACGATGAAGAACAAATGATGAACGGCGAAGAACACGAAGAACGATTAAAGAAAGTGATATTTTGATCTATATTTGATTTGTTGAAAGATGAAAAGTTGTTTGTGAGTAAGGAAGAGTGGAGTTGGCCGTGAGTTTATAGACAAATAAAGATGTCGGGTTTTGAAATTGTTGTTACGTAATTGACTCGCGTTTAATAATTATTTTACGGTAAACGATTAAATATAATTAACGATAAAGTTAATTACACCAAATATCTAGATATTATGATATTGTAATCAAAAGTAATGAAAATATCAAGCCTATTAGAGGGGAAAAGGAGCCGTGTGGTATGGTAACTTCCGGGTCTGTTTTTGCTCGATTTGCGTAATTTTCGTTAACGGATCGATAAAGTTAATAAATATCTAGATATTATGATTTGTTTAATCAAAACAAATAAAATATCTAGTTGTGAGTGGAAAACGATGACATAGGCGTGTGACTCATGCCAAAGTCGAGTTTCGATTTTGTTGCGCGCATTACGATGCGTCGGGAATAGTTAAATGACGTTTGGTTAAAAACCTTAAAAGTTATTCTTTAAATTCCAAGGAAATTCAAAATAATTATATTAAATTATGATAAATCTTAATAAATCCAAATAAAAATAAATCAAAAATATTATTTTTTTAAATAAACTTTCGGTCTTCAAACTTATGAGACGAGTCGGGAAAAGTCAACGGAAGTCAAAGTTGACTGAAAAGTCGAGAAAAGTCGAAGATGACTTAAAAGTCAAGAAAAGTTTAGGACGACTTAAAAGTCAAGAAAAAGTCAATGACGACTTTAAAAAGTCAAGGAAAAATCAAAGACGACTTAAAAGTCAAGAAAAGTCAAAGATGACTAAAAACGGTCTTTTCATGGAATCCCTCAAAAATTCCAAATACGAACGCGGAATTTCAAAATAAGACTCGGAACAAAAATTCCTATTTTAAAAACTTAAGTTCTACTGAAAAGTGTTAGTAAATATTTTTACTAGAAAAATTGGCATTTTTCGGGTTGTTACACCAACTATAACCTTGGTTAAGCTTGTTAGGTTATAGTATCATCAACCATAACCTTCGCTTAACTCTAGCAGAGTTATAGTACACCACTTATAACCTTAGTTAAGCGTGTCAGGTTATAGTATCATCAACTATAACCTTCACTTAAATTCAGCAAAGTTATAGTACCTTCAGCTATAACCTTCACTCAACTTTAGTGAAGTTATAGCACTTCAAGCTATAACCTTATACGTGCGAGGTTATAGTATCATCAACTATAACTCTCTTCCGTCACGGTTTAGTCCTCTATAACACCATCAGCGAGGGGTCGATTCCATGGTACAAACCGCCATGTCACCACAACGAGTCTTGTTATAGTACACCGCACCATAACGTCACTTTCAAAGTTATAGCTCAAATAGGTATAACATGGGTAGTTTACGCGCAAAGTTATAGTTTAACATACTATAACCTTAGCGCTGCAAACCAAAAACCCTAATACTTCAAAAGAAGTAAACCCTAGCCTATCCCACAAGAAGGAGGCCGAAACCCTAGGCTACGGCAACCCCACGGCCGCACCACCACCAACGACACTAGGGTTCGCGATTTGAACCCTACTTCGCACACCAAATGAAATAATTGAAGATAAAATAACGACATAAACATTAAATGCAATTAAACATGTGAATCATAAGCATAAATAACCACACAAACAATTAATCATACAATCAATCATTAAATCATGTTAATAATTCACTTTCTATAAACATAATTAAAGGAAAACACCTAGTTACCTTTTTAGCGTAAAATCTACGATAAATCCCCTTCTAGAATATAACAATCTTTCTCCGGGTTGTCCACGAAGCCTTCACCATCATCATCAACATGTGCCAACAATAATAACGATCCTAATTAATAATCTAGCGCATAAAACACCGAAAAGATGGAAATAAGATATAAAACGTACAACAATTGAAGAATAGATTGGCTAGGATCGATCTAGGAACGAAGATGAATGATTAATGATGAAGAAATGTGGAAGAAGGGGCACGAAAACCTAGGGGATGGGCTGCCACCACACGGCACAAAGGAGAGGAAGAGAGGAGAGAATTAGGTTTAGGGTTTTCAAATGAGAGAAAAGAAAAGAGGTTAGGTTTAGCTTGGTATTTATAGAGAAGCTAATGAGCATTAGGGTTTAACTAGAAAATAAGTCCAATAAGAAAAATAAGGAGGATTTGACCCAACAATGAAGTTATATTACTATTAGGTATAACCAAGAGTAATAAAATAAGGATTTCCGAGCAATAATTAATTAATTCGAATAAAATAAATAGCGGAAATTCTAGGGTGTTACAATCCAACCCCCTAAAAAGAAGTTTCGTCCTCGAAACTGGACAGGGTAACTACCTCACTCAAAAATATGCGAATACTTCTCCCTCATCAAAGCTTCATTCTCCCAAGTCTCTTCTTCAAACCTCTGACTCTTCCAAAGAACTCGTACCAAAGGTACCACCTTATTCCCTAACCTCTTCTCTTGACGACCTAAAATACGGATAGGTCTCTCCTCATAGGTCAAATTAGGTTCAAACTCAACCACATCGGCTTGCAGATTATGGGAAGGATCACTACGATAGCGCCTCAACTGAGATACATGGAATACGTCATGTACCTACGAGAAGTTCGGAGGTAAAGCCAACCTATATGCTACCTCGCCAACTCTCTCGAGCACGTCATAAGGTCCAATATACTTAGGGCTAAGCTTTCCCTTAATCCCAAATCTCTTAACACCTTTCATCGGCGACACCTTAAGGAAAACCTTATGGCCAACTTCGAACTCAATCGGCCTACGACGCAAATCTGCATACGTCTTCTGACGATCCTGAGCTGCCTCCAACATTTCACGAATCAATCTCACCTAATCGATAGACTCCTAGATCAACTCGGGTCCAAGCACCAGCACTTTGCTAGAATCGTCCCAACACAAAGGGCTACGACACTTCCTTCCATAAAGTGCCTCAAACTGAGCCATCCGAATACTTGCTTGATAGCTGTTATTATAAGAGAACTGAACGAGTGGCAAACTCTTCTCCCAACTAACCTGGAACTCCAATGCACAAGCTCGCAACATGTTCTCTAAAGTCTGAATGGCCCGCTCGGTCTGACCATCAGTAGCAGCATGGAAAGCCGTACTCATCTTAAGCTCACTGCCCAAAGCTAACTGCAACTTCTTCCAAAACTGGGAACAGAACCTCGGATCACGATCGGAAATAATATCCTTAGGAACCCCATGCAGACGAATAATCTCACGATGATAAGCATTAGAAAGTTCCTCAAGACTCCAAGTCTCCTTCATTGGAATGAAATGCTCAACCTTGGTTAAACGATCAACCAGAACCCAAATAGCATTCATTCCCCTCTGCGATCTCGGTAAACCCATGACGAAGTCCATCAAAATCGAATCTTATTTCCATGTAAGAATCTCCAATGGTTGTAGCAAACCACCAGGTCTCTGATGCTTAAACTTGACCTTCTGACAAACGAGACAACGGCTCACGAACTCGGCGATTTATCTTCTTCATTTTAGGCCACCAAAAGCGTAGCTTCAGATCCTTATACATCTTATCGCCATCAGGATGAACGGAATAGGGTGTACTATGAGCCTCTTTGAGAATCTTATCTTTTAAGTGTTGGAGTAGGTGTTCTCAACAATAGTGCGCCACATAATAAATCTTATTAAGGAATATAATTGGGATATTTATTGACTATATATATATGACCAGTCAGTTGATTAACGTAAATCAATAACGGTTGGCTGACTATAGTTTGACGTTATTGTCGTATGACGGCGGTGATCAACTGATCCCTTTCGGTCACACCTATAGGATGAAATCCAAATAGTAACTAATTATTTGTATATGATACAGTTAATTAGTCCATTACATATATTTGATATGTACGAGAGTTAATTGTTAGAAATTGAGTTAAGAACTCAAATTAGATTAAGTTTATTTTTCAATTATGCATTAATTGACCAATAAATTTATATCTTATTTTAATACGATTAAATAAGATTTAACTTAGTAATTAATCGTTAAATTACTAAATTAGTTGAGTTTTTGAGATAGAGGTAATTAGTTAATTATATTTACAAGGAGTTGTAAAATAAATTAACTAAGCATTGTGGGACCCATTATTTATTGATATAATGGTAAAATATTACTTAAAATGTTAAGCTAAAGATTATTTATTTGTGTCATATAATTGTTATATGATCAAATTAACACTTAATTATACAAGATAATTAAGCATATGATTAATAAGTATTTGTGGGACAAATATCAAAAATCAAAATGGACCATATAAGGCCACTAGGAGCCGGTCAAGTAGTAGTGGTAAGGTGATGATGGTTGCTTTTGTTCATGCTCACAAGTCACATGTGATTATGACATGAATAGTACACCAAAATCATTTCAACTAATACTACACTCCACCACCTTGCATGAGAATAAAATAAGAACAAAAATCATCTACAAATGCTTATAGAGGGCCGGCCATGTGCTTATAAATAGGCCATTTTGTTGTTCATTTTAATTCTCCAATTCATTCTTGTTTTTCCTTCTACATCTCTCTAAAACAACAACCTCTCACTAAACTCTCATAATACTAATATTTTCTAAGTATTACTAGTGTAGTAATATATAGTAATATTAGTACCATAATATCTATCTTATTATCTAGTTAATAATAAGAATAGATTATTTGGCATCATCTTGGTGCAACTTGGAAGAGGTCTTCTATTTTGGAGATTGTTCTTGTTCATCCATATTTATAGCTCAAGAACAACAAGAAAGAGTTCTTGTTGTGCCCATTTTATTTTCATATCAATGTGAGGAAATTTCTTCTTTTATATAAATGTCTTTATATTTGCATGCATGTTACATAGATCATTAAATACTTAATTAACAAGTAATTTAATAACTAATTAGAGGAGTCTAGTTAAGGTCTATGGACTTTCATGTGGTATCAGAGCTAGCTTGTAGCATGCATGTTCATTTTGGACATTTTTTATTAAAGTTATAAGATAACTAATAAATCAAAAACAATTGAGTTAAAATATGATTCTGACGAAATTTTTTGGTGCATGTATACTTACTGACTTCAAAATGTATACTTACTGACGAAATTTCGTGATTTTAGGGATTAATTTGCTATTTGTTTTGATTTTTGGCTTTTAAATCGAGTTAACATGCATTTTATGAGTTAAAAGTTAACTAAAAATAGTTGCATGTTGATTCTGGACATGAAGTTTTAATATGATCTCACATGCATGTCTTACATATTGTATGTAAAATTTCGTGACTTTTAATTAAGTATTGCATGTTTATTGATTTTTATACGATAAAAGTCGATAATATGAGATTATAATGTTCATAAAATTGAAACGTCCTCTTCTGGTCATGACATTTTTTAGTAAATTTTACATTCTAAAGTTGATCATCGTGGTGAAATTTCATAATTGTTTTCACTGTTTTACTATATTTAATGATTTTTATTTGATAAAACCATTAAATACAAAGTTATTTGTTCATAAAATTAATTTAAATTTGTGAGAAAATGTTTTTTATTTTTGGAGTTCCTGGAATTTTTCTAGAATGTAAAAAATTTTTATTTTCAAATTTTTATGATGTTTATATTTTATTTTGGATTTATTTCATAATTGTTATGATTAAACCGTTATATTTAGCAAATTAAATCAAATCGATCTAATTAATGACCAACAAAATTAGTAGGGACTAACTTTGAGTTCTAAAACAGTTTAGTTAATTAGATTGAATTTAAATGAGATTTAAATGTTGATATTGATTTTTTAATGGTTAAAAATAAATAAATCCCGTAAAATCGAGCTACAATGAGCATGAATGTGGTTAGGGCGATTTTGGCATGAATTTTGCAGCAATTTATTTTATTTATGGTTGAATGAATGAATGTCATTTATTTAATAATTTATGCAAATTTTGTACCTAGTATGACCTAGTTATTTTTAATTGTTATGACCCGTAATGTAAGGGAATAACGGTTTGATTGTAATTTCATTGCGATCTCGTATCGCCGGTTTGTATAATTTAATTATTTCATTTTATAGAATAAATGTATAATAGGAATTTGTATATTTGTATATTTGTATATTTGTAATTATTTTTATGAAGACCGGTGACTCCCTCAAGACGGTGCCATTTTTGGAAGGTGTTCCAAGTGAAGAGGCAAGGGACCAAGGAGTTGGTTTCCGAATTTGTAATTATCTAGTTAATTTGATTAGCTAGGTGGCCATACTAGGATTTTTTCGTTGCTTGGTTGCTTGCTTTATTTCCGCTCATGCCAAAATCGTCACACATGCATTTTATTTTCCGTTATTGTCAATTCAACGTTATTCACAATTCACCGACTTAGTTCACTTATAGGGAATTAATAACTAAATTGACAAGATCTCTCACATATTTAAAAAATTGAGATTAGCCTTACCAATTAATAACACCTATGAATCCCGTGTTCATTAGGGCTACCACGCTCGTGGGTCCCTTTTAACCTCGGGTAAGTAGGGTGATACGATCACAAGCTAAAATTGGATTGGACTCAACGAGATAAGCGTTATCTTGGGACTAGGAGATGGATTTAGTTGAAATCCGTCAACCAAGAGTTCTAAGGGTAGAATTAGTCATGTAATGACTTACCATTTCTAGATAAAGGTAGCATACGATGACTATTTTTATTTAAAGATATGTCTTGGAATCATTTATATAATTTAGTGAGAGGTCATTATATAAATGCTAAACTTGTTAAAATGTTTTTCAAGTAAATTAACAATGAATGTTTATATATTTCATTTTGTTGTAGTAACCATATTCGCACAATGTCAACTTCATCCAACAACGCAACCTTGGGTAAGGACTCATGTTTGAGATCCGTCATGGACAAGTGTGTCCTAAAAGATGACGGAAGTAACTTCGTTGAATGGGAGTCGACGATCAAGAGCGCCGCGATATCCGATAACGTGCTTCGCTACTTGGTCGAAGAGCCCCCACCGAACCCGCGCCTAGATCGT
Source organism: Heliosperma pusillum (assembly GCA_022085475.1). NCBI lineage: Eukaryota > Viridiplantae > Streptophyta > Magnoliopsida > Caryophyllales > Caryophyllaceae > Heliosperma > Heliosperma pusillum. Next base: position 5,372 of record JAIUZE010035193.1, on the reverse strand, counting down.
CCGCGGTGGTTCGGGCTGAATATGACCTTTATTTGAAGGTTGCTAATGACGTCAAGAATGTCTTGATTTGGTCAATCTCACCCTAACTCAAACTCCAATTGATATCTCTCGATGCATATGCGATATTCACGAGGATAACGCCAATGTTTTCACAAGCCCCTCAAATTCTGCAATATGAGGCGGCTACGAAATTCTTTGACACTAAGCTTCAAAGGGGCCAAAAAGTTGGCCCACACGTGCTCAAAATGGTTGAGCACGCGGACACCTTAGAGCGTCTAGGGTGCAAAATTCCGAAGCAATTAGTGGTGGGTAAAATCCTTCACTCACTCACACCAAATTTCACCCAATTTAGGGTGAATTATAACATGAATGGCATGGAAAAGAGTTTTCATGAACTCCATGCACTCCTCACCCAAGCGGAGAGGGACATGGAGGCTAGTGGGAGTGAACCCAAGGACGTTCTTTCAATGAAAATGAAGAACATGAACCTTGGGGTGAAAAAGGACAAAGGAAAGGGTAAGACTCTTTTCAAGAAAGTCGGCAAGGGAAAGGACAAGGTCTTTTATAAGCCCAAGCCCAAAGTCAACAAACACGCGGAGGCGGATTGCTATTATTGTAATAACAAAGGGCATTGGAAACGCAATTGCCCCAAATACTTGAAAGACAAGAAAGACGGTTGTGTGACAACGTCAGGTAAAATTCTTTCATCACTCTATATGATAGATATTAACTTTGCTAGTACATCTTCTTGGGTATTTGATACCGGTTGTGGTTCTCACCTTTGTAATCATGTACAGGGGCTGAAGGACGCGCAAGCACTAGGCAAGGGTGACGTAGACCTGCGCATGGGAAATGCAGCTAAGTTAGCCGCAGTTTCCGTGGGCACCTACGTTCTTCTTTTGCCTAATGGTTTAGAGTTGTGTTTAAATAATTGCTATTTTGTACCAACTCTTACCAAGAACATTATCTTCATTTCCGTGTTAGACATGGAAGGTTTTTCATTTTGTATTAAGAACAATCGTTGTACTTTTTCATTTAATGAAATGGTTTATGGCAAGGCCATTTCTATTGGAGGTATTTATGTTCTAGATATTGCAAAAGAGGTCTATCATGTAGAAAACAAGAAGCTCAAAACAGGTGAACCTAATCAATCATACCTTTGGCATTGTCGTTTAGGGCACATAAACGAACGACGCATAAAGAGACTTGTTTCATCTAAAGTACTCAAACCATTCGATTACGAATCTTATGGTGTATGCGAATCTTGTCTTCTAGGCAAGATGACTCGTGCTCCTTTTACGGGAAAAGGACACGAGCAAGTGAAGTATTAGGACTTATACATACGGATGTATGCGGTCCAATGACTATCCAAGCTAGAGGTGGTTATCACTACTTCATTACTTTTACCGACGACTTGAGTAGATATGGATATGTCTACTTGATGAGGCATAAAAGTGATGCTTTTGAAAAATTCAAAGAATTTCAAAATGAAGTAGAAAACCAATTGAATAAAAAGATTAAAGCCCTACGATCCGATCGTGGTGGTGAATACTTGAACAATGAATTTGATTCACACCTAAAAGATTGTGGTATAGTATCACAATGGACTCCTCCTGGAACACCTCAATTAAATGGTGTGTCCGAAAGGAGAAATCGAACTTTATTACATATGGTTCGATCTATGATGAGTCTAACAGAGCTTCCTGATTATTTTTGGGGTTTTGCTATCTTATCTGCAATATTTTCACTAAATCGAAGCCCGACAAAAGCGGCAAACAAGACTCCATATGAGATATGGACAGGGAAAGTCCCTTATTTGTCGTTTATGAGAATTTGGGGATGCGAGGCGTTTGTTAAGAGTAAGTCTGACGATAAACTCGCACCCAAATCTGACAAATGTTTGTTTGTAGGATATCCAAAGGAAACACGTGCTTATTACTTCTACAATAAACACGAGGACAAAGTGTTTGTGTCTCGTGATGCAGTCTTTTTAGAAAATGATTTTATTTCTAAAAGACAGAGTGGGAGAAAATTTGAACTTGATGAAGTCCAAGAGCCACAAACCGAAAAGGACGACGAGGAAAACATTCCCTCTTCGTCTGACACGGTCATTATTCCTTCTTCGTGACAGAATTAGTCATCAACCTGATAGATACCTTGGTATTATAGAGGAAGGTGATGACTATAGTGTGTTACTTTTTGAAAGTAACGAACCTACTACTTACAAAGCAGCCATTTCTAGTCCCGACTCAAAGTTATGGCTAGGAGCCATGCAATCCGAAATGTATTCTATGTACGACAATCAAGTATGGGACTTGGTTGATTTACCTAAGGAGGTAAGACCTCTTCAGTGTAAGTGGATCTATAAGATCAAAAGTGGCATAGATAAACATAATGATGTTTTACAAAGCTAGCTTGTGCAAAAGGTTTCACCAAGTTCTGTCTTTCACTATGACTAAACTTCAGCCCCCAGTTTGCCATGCTTCGATCCATAAGGATTATCTTAGGCGGTGCCGTATTTGCTAATTATGAGATTTGGGCAAATGATGTCAAACCGCCTGCTTGAATGGGATTCTAGAAAGAGGATCTTTACATGACACAACCTGAAGGTTTTGTGGATCCATCAAACCCTAAGAAGTATGCAAACTTAAGAGATCCATTTATGGTCTTAAACAAGCATCCAGGAGTTGGAATCATCGTTTCGATCATGTAATTAAACAAAATGGTTTCACTCGAAGTGTCGAGGAACCATGTTTATACATGAAGTTTAGTGGGAGTAAAGTAACTTTTTCTAGTCTTGTATGTAGATGACATACTACTCATTGGGAATTATATTCCAATGCTCA
>JAIUZE010035191.1:0-13645 GCA_022085475.1 Heliosperma pusillum | reverse complement strand
TTAATTCTCCTCTTCCTTCTATCTAAGTGATTCTTTCTCTTCCAACTGGTTTGCCTCTTGGAAATTACTCTTGATAGTTCCTCCATCTTACCATTGGTATCCTTACCTTCCTCTTGTAACATTTTTGTGGATGCCATGCCCATTTGTTTGTGGTATATTATGCTTGGTCGGAAGAACTTTGAATTTTGTGGAATATTAGTGATTGTTAGAATGAATTTGTGATTTGAGGAAAATGGTGTAGTTCTAAATTCACCCTATATGGATGATTGGTTGTAACTCTAAGGAAAGGTAGTAAGATAAGTTTGATGATTTTAATGCTTGATGCTTGCCATGACTAATGTGTAAATAGTTCATGATATTGGATGGTGTAAGGTTGAATGAGTTGGCTAAGACTTCTTAACCCATTAACGATTTAATCTTTTGAATTTAGGAGCTTTGAATGATATCTTGAGGTGCGAAATACTATTGAGGTTAAGTGACGTCTTGTGGTTCCTATTGTGTGTTTGTGAGTATAGGCTTAGTGGAAAAGCATTTGGCTATAGTTCTTGGATTTGAAGATATGATCTTATCTTATGGTATCGGAGACTCGTTTGGAGTAGTAAGGTTTCTTTGTAAGTTGAACCATATTACTTGAGGATTATGATGTGAGTTATGATGGAAATACCTTGGGACGTTAATGATGATGTTTGACTTGAGGTTGTACTTTGATAATAATGAATTCGTGGGCTATAGACTCGAAAATGACCGAGTATAAGGGAGTATTTGTTAGTTCTTCAGTTAAATAAACCTTTGAGGTTGTGTTGAATATTTGAGCTAGGAATGTTATTATACTTGAGTTGCAATTCCGCATTTGGGATTCCGTGTGATATGAAAGGATGGATGAATTGGGTTGTAATCGATTTGTTAAATCTAGGTGTACTTTACTTTGATGATTGTGGTACGATGGTCCCTTATAAGAGACCTTTGTTTGGGATGAGTTTCTTTACTATCACCCTAAGTCTGAAAGGAGAAATTTTGTGGATTTAATCTTAAACCTTTACTCGTGCCATCATTCCTTTTCATTTCCATTCTTGAATGTTTTTGTCAAGATTGATCTTTAAGAAATCGCAAGCTCGTATCTTCTTTCTTACTCAGATATCTTCATGACTCTACTATCTGCTTTGTCTCTTTCTTGGCCTCGTTATTTTTAGCGTTCCTCTCTTTTAATCTCGTGCCTGATTTTATTCTCGCATTCTCCTTGAGATTTCTTATCGTTTCCTATCTCGTTGCCGCTTCATCTTTTCCTTAGTGGATTGGATATTCCGTTTGTAAGGTTCAGAGAATAATTGTAATGTATTGTGGGATTCTTTAGTTAGAATATGTGTATTTGGATTTATCAAATTTCATGTTGTATTTGATCATGAGAAATAGGACTTAAGCTCTAGGATGAATCCTAATAGTGATAATGTATCCTCTCTTGGTGGTTTTAGGTTTGGAGCTTGGTATTGTAGTGTTATTTTGACAATTGAGTTGATCATGATGATAGTTCGTTGTTGTTGGGTATCATAACGGTTGCTTGAGATATTATTTGGGAATTAGATGTTTCTAATTGGTGGATTCTAAAAGAGACTTTGCTTTAGGGAAATTGAGCCGGTACCCAAAGTTTGAGGAGTATTGTCATAAATGGAAATCGATTCATTTTGAGTTTTAGATGAATTAGATGATTTGAATGGTTGTCTGATTGCCAAGTGATTGATCAATTGTGGTTTGGAATTAGTAATTCTCTTTTATTCTTAAGGAATCATAGTTTGAGATTGAGAAATGTTCGTTGCAAGCTTTGGATAATGAGTGCTCGGTTGTTATGGAATATAGAGTTAGAATGGTGAACTCATTTATCTTGAGGATTATAATCACCATAGTTTGCTAATGTGACAATTTATATTTGAGGCTTCGAGCGTAGTAATGATCGAATTAAGGATGTTAGGGCGTATTAAAGAATTCTTATAAGCGATAATGGATTGTGGATTGTGGATTTCCCTTGTCGTGAGACTTTGGATGAGGTTAGTTGAATCTTAGATATTTATGTTTGTTGCTTTGATTGTGTTTTGACTTTCGAAGACGAGAAAGTTCATTGCAAAGTTAGGATAATGAGTTTGAAGTAAATTGAATCAAGGGAATTTCATGGTAAGTTTCCTTTACCTTGTGGATTGTTAGTTGTGGAGTCTACCGTGCCGATGGACTTTAGTGGATACTAAATGGATCTGAATAATTAGGTTATTGGATTGAAATCTCGTGATTTTGGAATATTTTCGTAGGATTTCTGATGATTGAAAATGATGAGTTGCAAATTGGGTAAATTGCATTCTCTTGAAGATTTGGTTTATTAGTAGAGTTAGTAATGTCGAATTCTTGTAGATCTTCGTGCCGACTTCATCGTAATTCTTTATATTCCTAAGAGTTCGATTTGTTTCGTTTTTGCGTGTTTTGTATATAATTTGTTATCGTGATTTGTGAACTTTATGTTCGAGTCGCTCTATGTACGTGTAATGTCGTGTTATTTTGACTTTATCTTTGAGAAAACCTTCGAATTTTCATATTGTATTTCTAATTTAAATTTTCAAAGAAGTCTAAAACTGGATTGTGTACCCTCTTTTTGGAGAAAATAGATTTCTTTTGCTTTTATACTTGGATTTTGCGTTTGGTTGGATGTTTGGACTTGTTATTGGAGACGTCTGGTGACTAGTCCTGCACTTACTAACGTTTGTTTTGAATTTTGATTTCACTATTTCGTCATTAATTTGATTTGGATAACTTGAGTTCTCGTTCGCGATGGACACTCTTGAGATCCGTAAGTAAGTTTCGCACTTGTGAAAATTTCCTTAAACTGTTTTCGAGATGAACCTCGTTTCATAAATGTTTCCCTAGTAAAAGCTTTCGTGGTAATTTTGAAAATCGATTCTTGTCCATGATACTTTTATTTTCTACTCTCAAGTTTCGAGGACGAAACTTTTTAAAAGGTGGGGTGATTGTAACACCCGGAAATGTACCCTATTTTTCTAGTGAAAATATTTTACGGATACTTTTCAGCAAATTTAAGTTTTAATATAGAATTTTATGTTCCGAGTCGAATTTAGAATTTCCGAGTTCGTACTTGGAATTTCCGCGAGATTCCATGAGAATCCCGTCTTAAGGCGAGTTTGACTTTCCTTGACTTTTTCCTTATAAATATCTCATACTCCACTATTTCTCATTCAACACAAACACATTTCTTCATCCTTAAGTAAACAAAACCCTTGCCTCCATTTTGATCCATCTTTGAATCATCGTATCTCACTCGTTTCTTGTTCAAATTCACGTAAGTTCGTCTTATTCTTCCCCTCTTATCTTCCTCTATCCGTATTGGTAATAAAATTACCGTCTTTCTCGCTTTTTAAATTATCCGTCGTTCTCAAGGTGAATGATATTCATCTTTTATTATCTAATTGTATGTAGGTGGAGACTAGGAAGGTTTAGAAACCGTTTAAAGACGCGAAAAGGTAACGTTGGGGAGGGTTTACTCGATATCATTTACGTGTTTTATGTGATTTCTAGGATAGAAACCGTATTTAGATTATGGTTAGTAATGCTTTAGGACTTTGTTTGTTGTTGTTGGTTGTTGTTAGTTGTTAATTGATATGATAATTGATTATTTGTGATGATAAATGAGGATTTTGTTGTTGATAACATGTTGATTTTTGATCGCCCTTGAATCCCGTGAAGGACGCAGGCTGCGTTGGGGGACGCAGGCTGCGTTGGGGGACGCAGGCTGCGTCGTAGGATGCAGGCTGCGTCGTGGTGACGCAGGCTGCGTCACACGCTGCCGACTGAAATTTTTCTTCACTGACCCCTTTTCGTAAAATGATCATATCTCCTTCGTTACTTGCTTGTTTTGGGCGTGTGACATCCCGTTGGAACCGTAAGAGGTTAAGCTATCACCTACATTTGAAATTTTTGCATTTTCATGTCTAGAACTCTAGTTATGACCGTTTGAAGTGGACCCTTGTTTTCGTTGGTTTCCAAACAACGTTGTTTTGGAGAGGTATATATGTTTTTTTATTCATTATGCTTCATAAACTTGTTCTAATGCTTATTTATCATGTGTTGACTCATGTTTATCATATTTAAACTTATATGATTCCCTATTTTCATGTTTTGTGACGGTTTTTGGTATGTTCCCACTTTGAGTCGGTTTTTACAAATGATACGGTTTGAGCACTATTTTGTCTTGTGCTTTGTACTCTCATTCCCTTGGCTACCTTCCCGTTCGTAAGGCTGGAATGTCGGAACGGAGAGGTATCCTACTCCTTAAATGCATGTGTTAGTGGGCATACGACGACGTTGTTGGGAGGCGAACGCTATGCGTTGATCGACCCGGCCGTCAAATGTTGTGTACTTGAGAGGTGGTGTTATTTGCATGTAGCGTACCGCTTGTTATGAGGCTTGAGCTCTTTTCCGCCTCTTTCGTGAATTGATCTACCGAATTTGGGGTACTCGGCATATATATTGTAAGACCGAGTCTTGGATGCGAAACGTCATCGCATGTCGAATCAGAAAACGTTTATTCCGAGAATCTGGCCAGGTTTAGACTAGGACCGTATTATTATCGTCGTGCTACCAGGAGGAAATTAGTCTACATATACGAAATGTAGCATCGTGTATGAGTTCAGGGAAATGCTTTATCCCGTGGATGCCTGTTAATCATACTTGCCATGTACACGATGCTAGTGCGTTTCATTTACCGTGAGAGATGTCGTCGTGTCGTCGTCTTTGAATGCGTGATTTCATGATATTATTCATGGTCCTTGCATGATTGGGCACCGTCGTCTTTGAATGCGTGATTTCATGATATTATTCATGGTCATTGCATGATTGGGCACCGTCAATGTATGGGTTCGTGAATGGATGATAATATGTTGGATTCTTTGTGATCATCGCATGACTTGGCATGGTTTGTTTGTCGAGTCTCAATCTTATCAAACTTATACCGCTAACGGTGAGATGCAAGCCCTAGTGAGCGTATTCGGTTGCCTAAGAGTGTCTTCCCCGAGTCTTTGTATCACATGATGGATTCGGATTTGTGTTCCATATGCTCTTATCATTATTTATTGAATTGCCTATCTATCCTTATCGTATCTCACATGTATATCTATATGTATGCATGCTCTACTTTTGTATTTCCTTCCATGTACGTTTAATGTGATATGGCTGGGAGAACCCGGAGTTACTCCCCACTGATTGTGGCGTTCATGTTTTTCATGAATGAACAGGTTGCTTGCATGGATGGCTTTTTGCTTTTGCTATTTTGGGGTTCGGGTGTGAGCTAGCGGGCGTTGTCCCTGGATGAAACACCTCTAGACGTTGTTTAGCTAGTTGCTAATTACTTTGTCTTTTGTTAACACTTTGAGAGACTACGTCTCTTGTGGTATTTTTATTTAGTTTGTAATATTTTAACACTCCTCGTATTTTTCTATCTTGCATGTATAAAGGTTTTTAAAATACCGTATTTCCGCAGTTTACTTCACATGCTTGTATGTTTTATATTTCCGCATTCGCGAGGGTTGTCACAGCACGGGTTTTTGAAGTGGTTCAGTTTCACAAATCGAAGCCTACGTCCACTATTTCTCGATTAATAATTTTAGTACCTACTCCGGATTACAAAATTATCAACCCACTCATACAACTAACTCTAGTTGTAATTCAAAGTTGAGTACCGTTAAATACTCGCTTCAAAGTTGAGTATCACTAAATACTCGATTCTAACTTACGTTAATAAGAAAGTCTCTTTGATTGTTCTTGGTGTTCACACAATTGAACGTATACGAAACAAATCTACCACTATTATCCAATAACGTATTTGTCAATAATAATCACGAGTATAGGCGGCTTTTCTAAATAAAGAGTTTTTGCAAAATAAATATTTTACTTGAAAATATAAAGCACGTTTGCAAAAGAAGAATTCTAATATGAAAAGCTTAGTTTTAAATGCATGAGAAGCAAGGGTATTTATAATACGGAGGCAAACTAGGTTTTAATGAAAACTCTAGATTTCTAGCCGTGGCCTTCCTTCGATAATTAGGTTAAATTTAATACCCTAGTAAACCATGTGCCTCCCTTGTGAAACAAGAAAAATATTTAGGTTTACAACTTCCTTAAAACCTAATTGGACCTATGGCTAATCACATATGCTGACGGCTCATAGGCTTTGACCACGTGAAACCCTAGTCCATTATTCGGCTTTAGTAAATTAAATTAGGGTTTAGTCTTGAACATATATCAAAACCCTAGATAGCATGACAACTCATAAGTTTTTTTACTAATAAATAGAGAAATCATAATAATATTCAAACTAAATAAATTTAAACCTTAATCCAATATAAATACTTTTTTTAAAAAGATTATTAAAAACCATGTTCAAAAACCGTTTTAAAAAATTAAAACAGCCGCCCTATATTCGCAGCTCCAAAGTTATAGTAAGTTCACCTATAACTTTGAGCTGGGTAAGTAAGGTTATAGTTAAAACAGCTATAACTCTACTTCCTTAAATTATTATTGAAATTACCATTAATGAACGACGACCTATACTACAAAATCTTCCTGGAGATGTTCAGTATGTTGATATTCACTTCATTTAGATCATGATCTCTTCATCTTAAGCTCCACAAGCTTCTTTAAGACTTCGTCTTTGATCTTGCGCTTTGATAATCACTAAAGTTATACTAGAAACACCTATAACTTTACTTCAGCAGTTCCAAAGTTATAGTACACTGACCTATAATTTACTTCGCCTTTGCTTCACAAATCATCAAGGTTATAACTAGAATAGCTATAACTCTATGTGCCAAACAATGCTTAATCTAACCCAGACTAAAAAACGATTACAAGCACAAGCATATATATTATACAAGTATACATGTCATTATCAAAACATAATCATATAACTATATGGTTCAACATCTTGCTTACTTGATGATAATGATGTATATATGATGATGATATTGTTTAAATATGATGATGATATTATTTATATTTGATGATGATAATGTTTGTTTATATGCTCTTGTTATGTAAGTTTTAATTTGATATGGTCGGGAGAATGCAGCGTGGACTTAAGGGGTATCTCTAGAATTCAGGTTGACCAACAGGAGGCAGAAAACCCCCAAAGGTTGGACTGAATTCCAGCAGCAACAACAAGGGAAAAGACACGGGTTTTTGGTCCATTTGAGGACGTCGAAGGACTGAACTAGTAACAAAACAAAAAGATAAGCAATGAGTTATGTTTATACAAGCCAAAGACAAGCATAAACTCAACCCAAAAAGGATAAGCAAAGGAACCACACTCGAGCCAAGACTAGCATATGTTATCGAGTGAAGGACCTAAGAGGAGAGCAAGATTAATCATGGCTAAGACTAGCACAATCAACAATTAACCTTGCAAACTTAGCTTTAACGTGACATTAAGACTAGCAGCAGTAATCACATTAAAACCGAACCAATGGAACAAGACTAGCACAGCCCCGTTGAAAACAAGCTAAAACTAGCACAAGCTTATAAGAACCAAGTTCTAAAGACTCAAGTTTTAATTCATTTTAACATCATAATCTGAATATTACAAGAGGGTGTGAGTTCCTTATATAAAGCCTCCCATTACATCTTAGCCTTTCATCTAAAAGCTAAATATAATGGCTACAATTAAAATGAGAACAAGACAAAGTAACAAGCTAGTTCCTTGCTTCCTTAAGGTGGCAGCAACTTTGTAGTTGTTGGGAGGGACAAAAGAAAGGACCAGATGATGTCATTTGTCCTTGAACACCTCCCTTGTGATGAAATCTCACAATGGTAATACTATGCCAGCTCGTCATAGCTAAACAATATGTTCCAGCAGAGTTCCTCGAGGAGTTCTTGCATGTTTCTGGACCAGGCTTAAGTTCTAGCAGAATTCCTGTAGAGTTCTTGCACGATATAGTTCTAGCAGGATTCCAGTAGCCCTCCTGCAGGCTTCAGTTCCTGTAGGGCTCCAATAGAGTTCCTGCAGGCTAAAGAAGTAGACGACCTTTGTTAGTCAACCCATTATGCACCTTGTTTATTGCCCTTGAATTTATTGTAGTATAGGACCTTGAACTCAAGCCCTCTAGAAGACATTAGGAGAGGATTGAAGTTCTTGTAGAGTTCCTCCAGGATCCACAACTCGACCTATAACTAAAATATTCTAGACCCCCTCTATGGCAGTACACCTTATGATGCAAATATCATCGAAGGGCCACCAATGACTCTCAACAACTATCTTAGCTACTTGCAAAAGTCTTCTAATATGGACAACCTCAATATCTATCAAGGACACACAGAAAAGTAGTAAAACAGACTGAAATCAAAAAGCAGAAAAGTGGTTTATTTTGTAGTTTTTCTGAAATAGCAACTGCCTTGTTTGTCTTCATTTCTGTTTGTCTTGATTCTTTTCTTGTTCTTAGGACTCATCAAGGTCTTATTGGTGATCATGGGGACCTCCTTAAATTGACTGATACTTATCTAAACAAAAGGGGAGCCTCAACTGGCATTGAATCTTGAAAATTACCATGTTGGACTCCTGTTGGACCTAGTTGATTGAATGGCATTTTTCTTGGACTTGCACTGGACCTTTGGGAAACTTCTCCTGGATTTTTTTGTTGGCCTTCAAGTGGACTTGGCATTAGGCCTAGGTGAGGGTTGCTAGGAATACCTGGTGAACCTCTTTGGTGGCTGGAAGTTGACTAGTGCAGACTGGGTGTTGTTCTTTGGGACTATGTCTTGTGATCTTTGAATGGCCTGGCTTGTGCTGGCTTGGCTCATGTCCTTGCCTATGTCTCGAGCTGTGTCTTGTCTTGTCTTGGCCATAGTCTGCTCAAGGTGGCCCCTTGGGTTAGCTCCTGCTGTAAGACCATTCCATATTTTTTTGGAGTTTTTTACACATCTTACAATATTAGTCCTTAAACTTTACATCGGTACGTATATTAGGAGATAATAATGTAAGCTTTTGGTTTTGTTTTTGTTTTGAAGACTATAGATTGCTAAACTCATTGACTTAGTGTAATATTGTCAAAGCTACCACCTTTTTACAATGTATCACTCTTTAATCCCTTTTTTATCTACTTGTTTCTCATTTATTGTGTTTATTGTGTATGTTGAGTGAATGTTTGTATTTCATGATCACCTTTACATTACATTGGCTTAACTTGGCCGAAGTTTAGAGAAATTGGTTTATCTATCTAACTTTCTTGAAGCTTCATTTATGTGTTGAATTTGTTTAAAGGAGACATCTTTATGAAGAGAAAGAAGTTGTGTGGTTACTGTTGTATTGGTTGATCATTAGTATGTTTTTCCTAACTTTTATGATTTGGTATTGATCTTCATGCTCTTGACTTGATAAGTCTTTATGGTTGTCACTTTTCATCATGTTAAGAAGGGTGATTGTGGATTGGTTTACCCGTGCTTGTTATAATCCTATGATATAAGTAATATGTGAGTAGCATTAGGGAAAAAAGAGTCAACTTTGTATTAAGTGGGTATGCGAAGACCTAGTTGCATCAAGTCCCTTTATTCTCGAAATTTATTGCCTTGTAAGTGTTTGTGTAATTGCCTTTGTTGAAAAGTTTGCATCTTTTACATTGTCATATTTCAATCATCTCAATCTTCTTCATATATGTTTCACCACATGTTTTCTATGGTGAATATCATTGTGTGTAATTATTTAGTTAGTTTTCATAATCGTAATTTTCTCTTAATTAGTTGTTAATTCGTGATTTCTGTGTGATTTAGTCTTACAAGAGTCTTAGACTAGTTTAGTTTGTCTTCATTACTTTCTCTTGGGAATTGACCCTTACTATCGCTATAATACCTTACATTAAATCTAGTTTGGTGTTGGTTTGGTACTTATAAATTTTTATTTGGTCTTGCTAATTACAGGTATTAACGACACCCATTTTTTACCTTGTCAAATTTGGCGTTGTTGTCGGGGAAGGCAACAAAAAGTTAACTAGTTTAATTTGTTGGAGTAGGTGTCCTCCACAATAGTGCGCCACATAATAAATCTTATTAAGGAATATAATTGGGATATTTATTGACTATATATATGATTAGTCAGTTGATTAACGTAAATCAATAACGGTTGGCTGACTAGAGTTTGACGTTATTGTCGTATGACGGCGGTGATCAACTGATCCCTTTCTGTCACACCTAAAGGATGAAATCCAAATAGTAACTAATTATTTGTATACGATACAGTTAATTAGTACATTACATATATTCGATATGTACGAGAGTTAATTGTTAGAAATTGAGTTAAGAACTCAAATTCGATTAAACTATTTTTCAATTATGCGATAATTGACTAATAAATTTATATCTTATTTTAATACGATTAAATAAGATTTAACTTAGTAATTAATCGTTAAATTACTAAATTAGTTGAGGTTTTGAGATAGAGGTAATTAGTTAATTTTATTTACAAGGAGTTGTAAAATAAATTAACTAAGCATTGTGGGACCCCATTATATATTGATATAATGGTAAAATATTACTTAAAATGTTAAGTACATATTATTTGTTTAATTGAGTCATATAATTGTTATATGATCAAATTAACACTTAATTATACAAGATAATTAACCATATGATCAATAAGTATTTGTGAGACAAATATCCAAAATCAATATGGACCAAACTAGGCCATGATGGCCGGTTACATTGTAGTTACATGGTGATGATTGTTGTTCTTGTTGTAACTCTTTAGTTAGCATTTGAAAGTGACATAACAAGTAGAAAACAATCATCATCTTTTCTACAACACTCCACTCTAATGCATGTGATCAAATTATGCAAAATAAGAGTCCTTATTTGGACAATATGGTCCGGCCATGATGGCTTTAAAAAGAGCAAGTGTGTTCATTTTTCATGGACTTCATTTTGTGCAATTGTTATACTTCTTTCTAAAATCCTTCTTCTCACTAAATCTCTCATATACTAATATTTCCTAAGTATTACTAGTGTAGTAATATAGGCATAATATTAGTAGTATTATATCTATCTTATTATCTAGTTAATAATAAGGGTAGATTGTTTGGGTTTATCTTAGTGCAACTTTGAGGAGATCTTCTACTTTGGAGATTGTTTGTGTTCATCCATATTTGTAGCTCAAGAACAACAAGAAGGAGTTCTTGTTGTGCCCATATATTTTCCATATCAATGTGAGGAAATTTCTTCTTTTATATAAATGTCTTTATATTTGCATGCATGTTACATAGATCATTAAATACTAAATTAACAAGTAATTTAGCACCTAATTAGAAGAGTCTAATTAAGGTCTATGGACTTTCATGTGGTATCAGAGCTAGCTTGTAGCATGCATGTTCATTTTGGACATTTTTATTAAAGTTATAAGATAACTAATAAATCAAAGATTTTGAGTTAAAATACGATTCTGACAAAAAAATTTTGGTGCATGTATACCTACTGACCTCAAAATGTTTGTGGTTAAATTTCGTGATTTTAGGGATTAATTTGCTATTTATTTTGATTTTTGGCGTTTAAACCGAGTTAACATGCATTTAATGAGTTAAAAGTTAACTAAAAATAGTTGCATGTTGATTCTGGCCATGAAATTTTAATATGATCTCACATGCATTTCTTACATATTGTATGTAAAATTTCGTGACTTTGACTTATGTATTGCATGTTCATTGATTTTTATACGATAAAAGTCGATAATATGAGATTATAATGTTCATAAAATTGAAACGTCCATTTATGGTCTTGAAAATTTTTTTTACATTTTACATTCTGATGTTGATACTCTTGGTGAAATTTCATAATTTTTTTCACTGTTTTACTATATCTAATGTTTTTATTTGATAAAACCATTAAATACAAGGCTATTTGTTCATAAAATTAATTTAAATTTTTTGAGCAAATGTTTTTTATTTTTATAGTTCCTGGAATTGTTCCAGAATGTACAAAAGTTTTGGTTTCAAATTTTATGAGGTTTATATTTTATTTTTGTTTTATTTCATAATTGTTATGATTAAACCGTAATATTTAGCAAATGATATCAAATCGATCTAATTAATGGCCAACAAAATTAGTAGTGACTAATTTTGAGTTCTAAAACAGTGTAGTTAACTAGTTTGAATTTAAATGCGATTTAAATATTGATAGTGATATTTAATGGTTAAAAATCAATAAATCCCGGAAAAATCGAGCTACAATGAGCATGAATTGAATCTAGGACGATTTTGGCATGAAATTTGCAGCAATTTATTTAATTTATGGTTGAATGAATAAATGTCATTTATTTAATAATTTATGCAAATTTTGTACCTAGTATGGCCTAGTTGTTTTTAATCGTTATTACCCGTAATGTAAGGGAATAACGGTTTGGTTATAATTTTATTGCGATCTCGTATCGCCGGTTTATATAATTTTAATAATTTCATTTCATAGAATAAATGTATAATAGGAATTTGTATATTTGTATATTTGTAATTATTTTTTGAAGACCGGTGACTCCCTCAATACCGTGCCTTTTTGGAAGGTGTTCCAAGTGAAGAGGCAAGGGACCAAGGAGTTGGTGTTCCGAATTTGTAACTATCTAGTTAATTTTGATTAGCTAGGTGGCCTACTAGGATTTTATTGTTGCTTGCTTGCTTGCTTTAATTTCCGCTCATTTGCCAAAATCGTCACACACAATGCCTTTAATTTACCGTTATTGTCATTTAAACGGTATTCACAATTCATCACCGACTGAGGTTCACTTATAGGGACTATAACTTAATTGCACAAGATCTCTCAACATGTTTAAAAATTGAGATTAGCCTACCAATTTAATAACACCTATGAACCCCGTGTTCATTAGGGCTACCACGCTCGTGGGTCCCTTTTTACCTCGGGTAAGTATGGTGATTCGATCACAAGCCAAAGTTGGATTGGACTCAACGAGATAAGCGTTATCTTGGGACTAGGAGATGGATTTAGTTGAAATCCATCAACCAAGAGTTCTAAGGGTAGAATTAGTCAAGTAATGACTTACCATTTCTAGATAAAAGTTGCATGCGATGACTATTTTTTATTTAAAGATGGGTCTTGGAATCATTTATATAATTTAGTGAGAGGTTATTATATGAATGCTAAACTTGTTAAAATGTTTTCATAGTAAATTAACAATGAATGTTTATATATTTCTTTTTCGTTGTATTACCATATTCGCATAATGTCGACATCATCAAACGTTGCAACCTTGGGTAAGGACTCATGGTTGAGGTCCGTCATGGACAAGTGTGTCCTTAAGGATGACGGAAGTAACTTCGTTGAATGGGAATCAACGATCAAGAGCGCCGCGTTGAATGGGACTCATGGTTGAGTTCTAGACATGCAAATGCAGAAATTCCAATTGGAGCTGATAGCTTATCCTGTTACGGTTCCAACGAGATGTCACACGCCCAAACCAAGCAAGTAACGAAGGAAATATGATCATTTTACGAAAAGGGGTCAGTGCAGGAAAATTTCTGTTGACAGCGTGTGACGCAGCCTGCGTCACCACGACGCAGCCTGCATCCTACGACGCAGCCTACGTCCCCCAACGCAGCCTGCGTCCTTCACGGGA
>JAIUZE010035190.1:0-11367 GCA_022085475.1 Heliosperma pusillum | reverse complement strand
AATTAGGATTGACACCGACTGGGTTAAGACTAAGATAGGCTGCGATAATTGAATAGAACTCGCTTAATGATAGCGATCGCATGTTAATCGTAGATCTAAAGGGCATAATTGAATCGACCGATCTTGTGACCTTAGATAGCTTTATTGCATGATAGTTGATTTTATCCCTACCCCTGAACAATAATCCTAGTGAACCTGTGACCCTAGACTTTTAATCTCATTGTTTTCAACCTTATTAGTTTGTTATTGCTTATTACTAGTTGTTGCTTATTATTAGTTGTTATTAGTATTAGTTGTTATTGTTTACTTTATTTGTTGTTATTAACTGCTTTTAGCTTAGAACTCAAATCTCAAACCCAGAAATTGTTACTTTGGAGACAAACCTAGTTTAGCAGATTAGAATACTACCGCCTCCCTGTGGATTCGATACCTTGCTTACCGCTGACTATTAGTTAGTAGTGAATTAGGTTTTACTTTGATTAAGGTAACGCGACTTTACCCTTATCAATCAACTGCTACCCCTTTCTTAGAGATGATGAACCCAAGGAAGTAAACCTCAGGCTGCATGAAGGTGCACTTCTCTAGCTTGCCATACAACTTGTTTTCTCTTAAGACCTCAAACAACAACTTCAGATGTTGCAAATGTTCTCCCTTAGTTGAACTGTAAATAAGAATATCATCAAAGTAAACCACTACACACTTGCCTAAGTAAGGCCTTAGGACCTCTGTCATCAACCTCAGGAAGGTGCTAGGGGCATTAGACAACCCAAAAGGCATCACCAGCCATTCATAGAGCCCATGTTTAGTCTTGAAAGCTGTCTTCCATTCATCCCCTGCTCTTATCCTCACTTGGTGGTAGCCCTGCCTCAGATCAATCTTAGTGAACACTTGAGACCCACTTAGCTCATCCAGAATATCATTAAGTCTAGGTATGGGAAACCTATACTTGATGGTAATGTTGTTGATGGCCCTACTATCAATACACATACGCCAAGTCCCATCCTTCTTTTGCACAAGCAAGGCTGGTACAGCACAAGGACTGAGGGACTCTCTGACATAGCCCTTGTTGAGTAGTTCACCTACTTGAAGTTGGAGCTCTTGTGTAGCCTTAGGGTCACTCCTGTAGGCTGGCTTGTTGGGTAAGATAGCTCCAGGCACTAGGTCAATGTGGTGCTCTATCCCTCTAGTGGTGGCAGTCCACTAGGAAGCTCAGTAGGGAAGACATCACCATAACTTTCTAGGATAGATTTGACCTCTTCAGGGATATCAATGATACTCATCCCAGTCTCCTTGACTAGCAAGATGTACACAGGTTGTAGCTCACTTAGCTCTTGTGCTATTTCTGATTCACTTATCAACATGACTTCTTTGGAAGCCTCACTCATGGGGTTTGGGTTGATCTTTAAAGCAGGTGGTAAAGGTGCTAGGGTGATCTTCTTCTTCCCATACTTGAAGGTGTAAGTGTTGTCTCTCCCATGGTGTATGGCATCCCTATCAAACTCCCATGGTCTCCCAAGCAGAAGGTGACATGCATCCATAGGTAGAACATCACAAAGACTCTCATCCACATACCCTTTACCAATTGAGAAAGGTATAACACATTGTTTATCCACCTTGATCTCAGCCCCTTTGTTTAGCCATCTGAGTTTGTAAGGTAGGGGGTGGTCTTTGGTGGGTAGAGCTAGCTTGTCTATCAGTGTTTTGGAGGCCACATTAGTGCAGCTTCCCCCATCAATAATGAGGTTACATACTCTACCCTTGATGGTACATCTGGTCCTAAAGATCTGGTGTCTTTGGTCCTCTTCCAAAGGTTGTGGTTGAGTATGCATTACCCTCCATGTTACCAAACTTAACCCTGCATCAGGCTCTATCAACTCCTCACTAGCCTCTACCTCAGGCTCTTCCATCTCTTCATCACAGACCAACACTTCATCATCTCCCCAATGGATTACTTCTAGGGTACTCAGAGCCCTTTTAGATGGACATTCTCTAGCAAAATGTCCATACCCTTGACATTGAAAGCACTTTTTGAGAGGGGTAGTCTTCCTTTGGCCTGCCTCAACAGCCTTGCCTTTATCAAGGTTGAAAGGAGTCTTAACAGGAACCACAGGTTCTCCTATCTTAACTCCTACAAAAGGTTTGAAGGTGGGGGTTCTGGAAGGTGTCTTAGAAGCACTGGCCTTTCCTTTTCCCAATTTTTCTACCCTTAAAGACAAGTTGACAGCTTCCTCAAAGGAGTATATGTTTTGTAGCCTGACTTTGCTAGCTATCCTTTCATCCAACCCCTCTAAGAACCTTGCTATCTTTTGTTCAGATTTCTCAACAACCTCACATTGCAAAGTGAGTTGTTCAAAGTCTCTTAGGTAGGACTCTAAAGGTCTTTGGTCTTGCTTTAGGTGAGTAAGCTTAATGAACATGTCTTGAGTGTAGTCCCTAGAGACAAACTTAGCTCTCATTTTCTTTTTTAGTTTGAGCCATGACTTTACAGGTTCTTTCCCTTCTCTAACCCTCAAGGTTTTCATGTTTTCATACCAAAGTGAGGCATAGCCTTTTAGTTTCATGATAGCAACCTTAAAAGCCTTTCTATCAGTGTATCCTTTAAACTCAAAGACTCTTTCTACAGACCTTAGCCAATCTAAGAAATCATCAGGGTTCAAGCTACCTAGAAAGTCAGGAATCTCTACCTTGATATCTTTGTCTTGGTGTCTGAGAAGATTGTGATCTGAGCCATCTGAATCTGACATTTCAAACTGATCTACAGGTTGTCTCCTCCTTACTCCACCTTGTGGGAAAGGTGCTCCTCTTCCTCGACCTCTGCCTCCCCTTGTATCATTGTTCTGTTGGCCCTCAAGGAGTTCATTGACAGATCTAGAGACCTCCATTACAGTTCTGACAAGATCTTGAACTGTGTTTTCAATACCTGTGATTCTCTCTTCACTCATGGTTGTATTTTGTGTTTTTAATGTAGTTAGGTAGATGAACTCACAAACCAAAGCTCTGATAACCAATTTGCACTGAAACTATTCAGAAAAGACAACTAAACAATGACAAATTGAGCTAAGATTAAGACACTTGCAAGTACTCTGTTTCTGTTTGAATTGATTGTTAAAGAACAAGGATAGGACCTTAACCAAAGCACAAAGCCAATGGTTGAGGGTTGAACCTTGATCCCAGCACACAGCTAAGGACCCAAGCTCACTTCCAAGCACAAAGCAAAGGAAGTTGTCTCAAGCACACAGCCAAGAGATGCAACAGAAACAAGGTTTCAGTTTTATGTTTTACTTCAAATCTGATTTGCATTTCATTAGGTAAAGGCCTTATATAGGCAACAAGGATACAACTCAGACGTTAGGAGATATCTAGGGCCACAAAGGCTTACAACATGAAACAAAATAACAGCTACAAACTTGCAGGAAAACTGACATAAAGTAGATAAAGCAGAAAAGTAATTCTAATAGGACAATCTGCCTTAATGGGTTTGTTGGGGTTGAAACTGGTGGAGGGGTGGACTTCTGAGCTTGATTCTTGAGCTCAACTGAAGTGGGATGGATGCCAAAGGTCCTTCTAAAAGGCCCTCGAGTTTGTTTGATCATAAAAGGAAAGTTGGATAGTGACATGTTAACTACTGCAAAAAGGCTGAAATCTGGACAGTCTGAAGTTGTCCCTAAGCTAACTCTTTGTGTGTTTGTTTCTGGGGAGGGAAGTCCTGGGGAAAGTTGTAGAGGACCTTCCCAAGACATAGGTTTGAGGGTTGGTTAGGCTTGTTTGATTGTGTGGGGCCCCATGGACCTTGTTTAGAAAGGCTGTGATAGGCTGTTTTTGGCTGGGGGCTGTTTTTGTTGTGTTGGGTTTGTTGGGCTGTTGGCTGAGCTTTGTTGTGGCCTAGTCTTGGGAAGTGGATGGCTAGGCTTTGTTCTGGTTGTGGTGGTGTTGTCTTAGCAGGCTTGAAGTGGTTGTGGCTTGGACTGAATAGAACATTGTCATAGCTGGTCATGGTGTTGTCTGAATGTATGTTGTTGTTTTGATGTTGAGTCTTGTCTTGAGTTTGTGTCTTGTCTTGAGCTCGTGTCATGGCTCGTGTCTTGGCTTGGTCACATACTCCCGTTGCACCACCTGAAGTTCCTGACTTCTCCATAGAACCCAAATCCTTCCCCCATTATGGTAATTATGATTAGTGACAAAAGACCATCCATTACAAACATTACTAGCTACAGTATTTAGAGAACCAGGTTTTACCCTAGTCTCAAGGAGCCGAAACATGTCAACATCAGCTTGGTGAATAAACCATTTGATATATTTTTGTTTATCAACATTGTTCAGGCCCCTAACATTCCATACCCCCACTCTAGTCATTTGGAGGGGATTGGACTCCTCCTCCATCTCCTTTATCCACCATCTCAGCAGATTTCCCCAAGGCACTGTTCAACTTAACAACAAAATCACTCTCCTGCCCCCTAGGAATTCTAGTCTCATGTCTAGTCATTCTTGTGATAATTCTTGCAGGAGTAAATAAGGAACTATAACTCACAGGAGAACTTGCTGGAGTAACCACATCCACCACATTATCCTTAAACATCTCCTTCCTGACACTACTAGTGCTACTGTCACCAGTCACAACTGTTTTAGCTAGGACAGGAAAGTCCTTTGGATCCAGAGCAGTTACAGGAGCCCCCTTTTCCTTCCAAACCTTCTTAACAGAAGCAGGTCTAACTTGCTTTGGACCATTCCTCCTCCTACATTCATTAGTATTATGCCCCATACCATGACACTCTTGACATGTTATAGGCACCCAATCATACTCCAATAACACTGTAACCTCCTTCCCCTTCTCATCCTCAAAATGAATTTTATCAGGAAACTTGTGATCCACCTCCACCTCAACCAGCACCTTAGCATATCCCAGCATATTCTTACTCAAAGTAATGTCATCAATCCGCACAAATGTTCCAAGCAACGATGGAAGCTTTTCCAAACACGAGTTTCCCCAAAATTTCAAATCCAAACCAACCAATTTAATCCATATTGGCACAGTTTTTACTACAACTTTAGTCATTTTTATCTCTGGATCCCAAGGGCTCAATATCACAGGTTTACCATCAAATAACATTATCCCTCTTTCCAAAACCAAATTCTTATGTTCCATAGTCTCAAATCTTACCATGAATAGACCATTTGGCAGGAAACTTATCTTATTTATAGCATAATTCTTCAATTCCCTTCTTAGATATTCTTCCATTACCATTCTCGGAGGGTTAGCCCCCATAACATACCCAAATACCGCAGAATTCCAGTAATTAGTTTCATCCTTCACATCATCAATACAAAGCTTAAGAATATTACCTTTGTTCCTGGGTTCCCCAACTGAGTGTTCATCTATGGATGGTAATTTCCCAGCATGGCATGGCACAATCCTATTCTTCTTCTTCTTCTATCTCCTGTCTGTCTTTCGAGCACTTCTTTCTACGGAGACCTGATTATTATTATTTTATGTAGAAAAGTGAGGGACTTTCCCTAGCATATAGAAAAAATCCAAGATAACGGCTGTCAGAATGGATGTCCGTCAGCTTAGCTAAAACCTCCATTCTCGTGTCATTCATCATTTTATCAATATTCATGAAAACAGTTAAATGAACTTACTATTGATTAATACAGTATTATTGTATGAATTAATACCAATGTCTATTATTATTACTACTGAATTTAAGAGAGCAATATGAGAAAACATATTAGTTTTTGCCTTTGCACAAAACCCTATAAACCTCTAGAAAGAACTTTCTCTCTCTAGTTTTCTCTCTCATATTGCCTAACATTTTTTAACTGTTGTGCTGTTTTTGGTTTAAGTCGTTGTTGGACTGTTTGTGGTTTGAAATCGTTGTTGGACTGTTTTTGGTTTGAAGTTGTCGTTGGGCTGTTTTTAGTTTGAAGTCGTCGTTGGGTGGTTTTTATTTTTTCGACACTTTGTTGGATTGATTGGATTTATTTTTTATCTGAGTTTTGTTTAATTGGAATTTTTCTTCTCTTTTTTGTATTTGGATTTATTCGGCTTTTTTTTGTCTTGTCTCGTGAGTTTTTGAATGTTTGAGACTTTTGCTTTGGGATTGTTGGGATTTGTTTTTTTTTTTGGTTTGAGTTTGTGAGAGTTTAGGCACGATTGCACTAAAAATTGTTTAGATCCTCCGGTGGGGCGTCAAAATGTTTGGCATAAGATGCAATTTCTGGTAGTCATATAGGACCTGACGAATCGGGTAGAAAGATGGGGTCTCCAAACCTGAAGGTCACCTAGAGACACGGCGATCAAGAAATTTTCTTACCACAAGATATGGACAAGGTGGTAAGTGCACGCCCCCGTTCAGGTTTATTCTAAGATTTTGAGTGATCTACACTAAAGAGATACGACCTAAAGTATTTCAAGTCTATTCCACTAGTTAAGAGTAAAAAGTACAACAAGTGACTAATAAAAGGACATCTGCTCATTTATAACTCAAAGAGGATTAGGATGATCCTATTTATTAATAATGCTAAAATAGTGAATACAAACGGTTGTTGGGACATACCCCAAGCTACTATTACTATTTGACACTAAGCTAGAAGAAATAGAGGGATGGGGCGACAGCAAGAGAAGGCTCTCTAGAGAATTCAAACTTAGACTACGATTGTGATTTGAATTTGATGTATTCTAGTTCTTTTTCACTTTCCAAAATATGGATTTCTTCTTTGACGGGGAGATGAGGTGTGAACAATCCAAGGTGGATTCTTCATCTGTAATCATTAGATCTTCAAGAGGATTGTTAGGCTTGCTCCCAGGAGGGATGGGTAGACGACCATCCTCAACCCTATCTTGAATGACATGTTTCAACTTGTAGCATTGCTCTGTATCGTGTCCTTTGCCTCTATGATATTCGCAGTAAGCGTCTCTATCCCAGAACCTGCCTTTCTTTTCCGGGTCAGGTGTAGGTCCTATAGGTTGAATTATGCCTTGTTGTATCAATCTTTCCAAGGCATTGGAATATGTGTCGCCAAGGTTGGTGAATTTCTTTTGAGGGTTGCTCTTCTTGGATGGTTCGACACATTTGACCTCACCGGGTTTGTTGGTAAATCCATAAGAACGACTCGTTGAGCCTTGATACCCTCGACCTACCGTTTTGGACAAGAGTTCTTTTAGGATATCTTCTTCACTTCTTGTTTCTAGCACAGTCTAGTCTTTGGAAGATCTTATATTTTGGTATTTCAGATGGTTTGTATAAACAGGTCTCGGTGTAACAACCCGGATTATAAAACAAGTGAAATGCATATTAATAAATAATCCATCAGAGTATAAAGATGAAATAAGGGTCAAGGTGGCGGAAACACCTGACCAATCCGGATAGATACTCAAATCCAAAAGTCAAACTAATACATTATTAATATCTTGAAACTAGAATAACCGCCTAACAATTTAATCGCCTTGCCACAAGTATCTCCAACCAAAGCATGCAGACAAGCAGCAACCACTTCAACCTGAGAATGTGGGTCGACAATCAGTCGGGAGTAACTAGGTGCTCTCCCAGTCATGTTTACAACATGCTGAATTAATAACAATCTATAACAACCAATAGTAATCATAACAGACATGTGAAGCAATTTATACAACATGATATGCAACCAAACTTAACATGAGACGGGACCACAACCTATATGAATATAATCCTATAGACCTATACCATATGCAACCACCAGATCATGAGTACATCCAAGACCCAAAGTAGCACACGATCCACAACAACGTAAGGCACAATGCTAGTATAAAAGCATAGCGAATAGAGCGAACGCCCATTAGAGCGTATAACCACTGCCTCTAACTTGCTAGAGCGTATAACCACTGCCTCTAGCTGACGGAGCGTATAACCACTGCCTCTATCGGTGTGGAGCGTATAACCACTGCCTCCACGGTACTAAGTATAGCGTATAACTACTGCCTATATGTCTAAGACATGGCCAGACCTCTCGATGCATTAACTATACATCGAACGACACTCGGGACCCAGAGCTTTTAACTAATGTCTCTGGCCAGCCCCGAACATAGACCAAATAAACCCCCGAAGGGCGGCTCTTGATTCATTCCGATAGTATTTAACTGATACTACCGTAATCTATTCGAACTAGCCAGCAACAAACAAATGCACAGTTTAATTGAGTTTACAAAATATGCGTGAACAACATCACGACTCAACTCCGTAGAACAGTTTAACTGACTGTTCCACCTCAACTCATAGAACAGTTTAACTAACTGCTTGACTCCTCAAAGAATGAGAGTAACCAAGATGATATGAAAACATAGCGTTATAGTTCAACTAACAATAACACCACATATAAACAAGCACAGGTGACCAAAGGTCATAGTATCTTGACCTATAACATTACACCTCAAAGGTTATGTAATAGTTTGAGCTACCATAACACCAGGCACAGAAGCATATAACAACTCAATGTTATAATACCTCCTACTATAGCCTTCACTCAACCCTAGTGAAGTTATAGTAACCCCAACTATAACCTAGGTTAAGCTTGTTAGGTTATAGGCACATCAACCATAACCTTAAATAACTCTAGCAGAGTTATTGTACACTACCTATAACCTTAGTTAAGCGTGTCAAGTTATAGTATCATCAACTATAACCTTCACTTAACTTCAACAAAGTTATAGTTACTTAAGCTATAACCTTCACTCAACTTTAGTGAAGTTATAGCACTTCAAGCTATAACATTATACGTGCGAGGTTATAGTATCATGAACTATAACTCTCTTCCATCACGGGTTAGTCCTCTATAACACCATCACCGAGGGGTCGAATCCACGGTACAAACCGCCATGTCACCACAACGAGTCTTGTTATAGTACACCGCACCATAACGTCACTTTCAAAGTTATAGCTCAAATAGATATAACCAGGGTAACTTACATGCAAAGTTATAGTTTAATATGCTATAACCTTAATGATATAAACCAAAACCCTAATTCCTCAACATAAGCAAACTCTAACCTGTCCCACAAGGAAGAGGCCGAAACCCTAGGCCACGGCAACTCCACGGCCGCGCCACCACCAATGACGCTAAGGTTCACGGTTTGAACCCTAGTTCGCACACCAAATGAATAATTGAAAATTGAATAACAATATAAACATTAAATGAAATTAAACATGTGAATCATAAGCATAAATAATCACACAAACAATTAATCATACAATCAATCATTATATCATGTTAATAATTCACTTTCTAAAAACATAATTGAAGGAAAACACCTAGTTATCTTTATTACGCAATAAAGACCGCAAAATAATCTTCATCTTCATAAAACGCCATTAGTATTGTGCTACACAAATCGTCCTCCAAAAATGCCCCAAAAGAAAGACATTTTCTTCTTATTCTTCTTATTTACCCAACAAATATATAAACCCTAATGGTAGGTCTAAACCCCATACAATCGAGTCCCTTAAAAATATTATGAATTGAATATATTGTAGAGATAAGAGCCAAGATTGTAAATATATAATTTATACTTCATTTTGATGAAAAAAGTTGCATAACAATGGTGCCAAAGGGAGAAAATAAGAAAGAAGGAAGAAGAGAAGCTCACGGCTGGAAAACGCACGCAGCAAATGATAGATTGAGCAAGTTGCTTGTTTGGTTAGGGTTTTCTATTTATAAGAGGGTTTAAGTGGGCTTTTGACCCATTAACTCACAAGATGGATTATCCAATTACAAATCGGATTTTAGTATAATTAAAACGCTCAAAGAGTTTTTATAGGAGAAGTAACTATTAGATTTATATAGTCAAATCGTGCACGGACATTTTAACCCATCCAAATTAGGTAAAAATGGAAAATAATATAAAAGAGATCGTAAACGTTAAATACGAAATAATTAATTAAACTCGAGAAATAATTAATTTAACGAATAAATTTCCGAATAAAATTATTATAAAACACGGGGTGTTTGTAATACCCGGAAATGTACCCTATTTTTCTAATGAAAATATTTTACGGATACGTTTCAGCAAATTTAAGTTTTAATATAGAATTTTATGTTCCGAGTCGAATTTAGAATTTCCGAGTTCGTATTTGGAATTTCCGCGAGATTCCATGAGAATCCCGTCTTAAGGCGAGTTTGACTTTTGTTGACTTTTTCCTTATAAATATCACACAACACTTAACCTATTTTTCATTCACAACTCAAACACAACACATTTCTTCTTCATTAAGAAATCTCAAACCCTTGCCTCCATCTTTGATCCGATTTTATAATCATCGTATCTCATTCCTTTTCCGCTCAAATTCACGTAAGTTCGTCTCATTCTTCCCCTCTTAGCTTCCTCTATCCGTATTGGTAATAAAATTACCGTCTTTCTCGCTTTTAGGAATTGTGTTGTTGATGATGGTTGTTGTTAGTTGATAATTGATATGAGAATTGATGAATTGTGATGATAGATGATATTTGTGTTATGCCTTAGTGAAATTGTGGAGATTTGTGTGACTCGTACCTGTCCGAATAGGACGGAGGCTGCGTCGTGGTGACGCAGGCTGCGTTACTCCCTGCCAAATGCAGTTTTCCTGCACTGCCCCTTTTCGTAAAATAATCATATCTCCTTCGTTACTTGCTTGTTCTAGTCGTGTGACATCCCGTTGGAACCGTAAGAGGATAAGCTATCACCTCCATTTGGAATTTCTGCATTTGCATGTCTAGAACTCTAGTTATGACCGTTTGAAGTGGACCCTTGTTTTCGTTGGTTTCCAAACAACGTTGTTTTGGAGATGTGATCTATGTTTTTATTCATTATGCTTCATAAACTTGTTCTAATGCTTATGTATCATGTATTGACTCATGTTTATCATATTTAAACTTATATGATTCCCTATTCTCATGTTTTGTGACGGTTTTTGGTATGTTCCCACTTTGAGTCGGTTTTTTCAAATGATACGGTTTGAGCACTATTTTGTCTTGTGCTTTGTACTCTCATTCCCTTGGCTACCTTCCCGTTCGTAAGGCTGGAATGTCGGAACGGAGAGGTATCCTACTGCTTAATTGCATGTGTAGTGGGCATACGACGACGTTGTTGGGAGTTGAACGCATTGCGCTGATCGACCCGGCCGTCAAATGTTGTGTACTTGCGAGGTGGTGTTATTTGCATGTAGCGTACCGCTTGTTATGAGGCTTGAGCTCTTTTCCGCCTCTTTCGTGAATTGATCTACCGAATTTGGGGTACTCGGCATATATATTGTAAGACAGAGTCTTGGATGCGAAACGTTTATCGCATGTCGAATCGGAAATGTGATTACTGGATTCTGGCCAGATTTAGACTAGGACCGGATATTTATACTCGTCGTTTTA